>JAUYWG010000053.1:12950520-12963779 GCA_034779775.1 Enteromius afrohamiltoni
CTACCTAACATAATCACAGGTTTGAAACAACATCTACAGAGCTCATACAAATATGTGACCTTGGACCACCAAAACCAAAATATTTGTAGCAACAGCCAACAATACATATGGGTCAATAATAGGCCTATTAGGCGTTAAGTAAACATCATCATCCAGCAAGATATTTTGTAAATTTCCTAACCATAAATATGGTAATAAACTCATTTTTTGTTTAGTAATATGCATTAATGAGGACTTAATTTGGAAAGCTTTAAATGTGATTTAATAGGCTATTTAGATTTTTTTTTGCACTTTTATTCATGATTTTCCAATAGTTGTATCTCAGCCAAACACTGTCTTAACAAACCATACAAAAAGCTTATTTATTCAAAGAACTGACCCTTTTGACTGGTCCAGGGTCAAAGTAATTTACATCTTATCAATGTGTTCCGATGAAAAGATACTCTTTTTTTATTCTTAACCAATCATGTCTCAGAGCTGACTGTCGCCTCTCATTGGCTCATGGGAGTTAAAAGATGCAGTCCCGTCCTAACATCGAGCAAACAGTTTAAGCAGGCAGGCGCCGTAGTACCGATTTCAGCTAAAGACGCGACGCCTGCGGTTGGGTTGTGTCATGACGCGGCGCGGCGCCTCTCAGCGCTTAACCAGCACTTGCCCTTCTCTACTTCTAGCTGCTAGCAGAGCTGACGGATGAGAGGAGGAGGGGCTCCCGGGTCCAGAGAGGCCAGACATTGGATAAGAAATTATCAAAACCATTTTCCAATCTTTTCTGGTAATGCCGATGATGATAGCCCTCATTTCATGCAAGATACTTTTTGAGGAGAAATTGGTTATCGGGCGCTCAAAAGAAAGCGGGTGAAGACAGCGATGAGAGACGACCCCAAGGGCACGCACAAGCTGATTGAAAAATAAGTTAATTTCGAGCCCAATCGATGGTGGACAGGCGGGCAAATATCACGGGAAATTAAACGAGCAGGACCCAGGAGAGCAGCGCCATTGACCCGTGCTAATAAATTCAATGTAGTTATTTCATTTGAACTCCCCACATCTCGCCACATCCCTTCCCCTGGAACACGGCGAGCTTTTCTCATTTAACTAATTACACTCGATGAGAAAATTAGATGTTAATTTTACTTTGGATTGAAATAGAATTATTTATTTATTTCCTTATTATGTATTCACCGAGAGGCACCGTAATGAGAAGGAAATTAAAAGGCGTGCCAGCAGATGGATGGTTCAGGTCACACAGTAATCTTCTTCCGCCTTGATTGCTTGATTAGGTCGTTAGCGCCTCTCTCTCTCTCTCTCTCTCTCTCTCTCTCTCTCTCACACACACACACACACACACACACTCAGAGAGAAAATTGTTTCACATCCAACTGAGGCTGGTGAGATATTATCTGTCCGAGATGCTGCACTTGATCGATATAGTCAGTGTGTGGATTGTACAGTGACTTTTAGGACTTTTTAAAAACGATTAATATTTTTTATAAAACACCTTCCAGATTTTTGCATGAGATATTAAAGGCAATTTCTAGGCGCTTTATATTAGTCTCGCAGTGCAAATTTGTGGCAGGATCAGGCCTATAGATGATCTGTTTTCTAAGACAAAGTTTTCTGGAATAAGCTATGTAGTCTTTATTAAACTGTAATAAAGTCACGTGATGTTATAGGTTACGTTATCGACTGAAAATCGATGGTTTTGTTATCATTGAAACGTCTGATAGCATTGATGAAACACATTTTTACGTATGAAAAAAATAATAATTTGGGCCTATCTAAAAATGCATGAACATGGACTGATAAGAGGGTTCTAACTCCAATAAATCGCACAACTGATACCCTATACGCCTGATATTTAGCTTCTCCAGCTGACATTAATAAAATTAACTAACCATTACACCACAAAACCTTAAGAACCCTTAAACTCTGACCTTTCTGGGGTCACTTCTCTGAGGAACCTACAAGTTCCGACATCAACAAAGCATGAGTAGAGGAAAGAGTTCTTGAGTAGGCTATCTGAGCATATCTCAGGTACTGAGAGGTTCTCGATTTTCGTCTGTAATATTATTTGAACCCAAACTGTATGTTTTATTGCATCCTTAAAAATGTTTTTTTAGACAAAATAGGCCGATTTAATTGTAAATAATGTAAAACAACAAACCGACTGCCTAGTTATTCATTAGATATAAAACAGAAAACGTTCGAAGCATTT
The DNA here is from genome assembly GCA_034779775.1 of Enteromius afrohamiltoni. Classification (NCBI taxonomy): domain Eukaryota; kingdom Metazoa; phylum Chordata; class Actinopteri; order Cypriniformes; family Cyprinidae; genus Enteromius; species Enteromius afrohamiltoni. Next base: position 12,952,736 of record JAUYWG010000053.1, read on the forward strand.
TCCTTAAAAACAAAACCAAACGAAATAGCCTAACAAAGACAGAAATGCTGAAGCAATTCGAGGAATATAACGCGGCAAGAATTCATGTAAAAGCAAAATGCAATAGGCTAATATTAAATCATAAAAAAATAGAATACCTATTTTACAACAGCAACAACAAATCGCCAGAAAAAGATGGATCACTGAATGCAGGAACATACCACCAAATAATTCGTTCAGGCTTTTTATTTCATAGGCTAAATAAAGAAGAGCGGTCGTCGTTTTCTTCTGTTCTCGTGTAAATAGTTGAGTGTTACCTGTATTCTGTCCTCGGGCAGCTCGGTCTTCATGGCCAGCATTTCTCTAGCGTACACATCCGGATAATGAGCCTCGTTAAATGCCTTCTCCAGTTCTTCCAGCTGGTAAGATGTAAATATTGTTCTACAAAAAAATGAACATTCAGATGTTTTAGGAAATCATTTGTATTTCGATAACTACTCAAATCGTGTGAAATGTCGAGGCCATTAGATTACATTCTTTTAGGATCTAAAATACATATACAATTGCGCGTGTATTTTTCTCATTATTATTTTATTTATTCTTATTATTTTCTTATTTATTTTATTACAAACGCTGAAATAGCACATATTGCTGTTTTACATTTAGTTTAATGTAGCAATATGATGTGTATTTCTAAATTTCATTTCACCATTTTTTAGCCTACAGTACAATCCAAATGTCTATTAAAATATAACAATATAAAAATAGAAATTAGTACGAAAAACATGCATAATTAGCTCTTTTAAAAAGGGACAAGGATCTTGGACATCCTTACCGCAGTTCGTCTGAAAATGTTATTTTCCAGTTGATTTCAGATTGGCCATGATTGCCAAACAATCGAGGCAGTCGTTTTAGAAGACTAGAATCATTTTACGCGTTTGTTGTTTCATCGTTTAGGCCTACATTTATTTTAGTGGCGTACCTGTGTCGTCTCTTTTTTCTCTTCTTGCTCTGGCTCAGTGAAGATTTTGATATTTTCCTTTCACTTGAAGAGACATCCTCTGAATCTGCGACATCGGGGAAAATGTTATTCATAATTTGAAATATATGTTTTGCAACTCTAATAGTCCTTTCATTTTTTAAAAAAGCAAATTTTTGATGATAATAATTAGGTGGAGTTTGGAGGATAATTATAACAATTTTTCATAAATAGCCTAATGCGATTTAAATAAAATAGGCAACAGGTTGGAGGCCTTTTTAATCACAATCACACATAATCCATCTTGATAATATGTATAAGAATTAATAAGAATATTAGGCTATAAAATGTAGGTTTTTGTTAAGACCTTCCCCCTCTCGGTTAACAATAACGACAGTGCACTAAAACAAAGAGTAGGCTAATTAAATTTCGATTTTGAAGAAATTGAATCCTGAATTTCTCTGGCCTGTGTACCTGAGCTGGCGGACTGGTTCGTTTCCAGCGGCCCCACTGTCCTGTTTAGCGGCTGCAGATGGACATTTTGCGCGTCTGACAGCACCTCAAGAAACGCCGGCTGGCTGTAGAACGATGGAATACCTCCAGGGCCAATTAATCCCATCCCGACCCCAACACCAACACCAGCTGGACCGAGCATCGACCTGCTGGCTAGAAGGTGCGCCCCAGCAGGGAACGAGTCCAGTGCGCTCCGTGGAGCCGAGGACGGCTCTTTATTTAGTCCCAGGATCTCCTGGATGCCGAAGCCCGTGCATTTGGGCGGATGTGTGCTGCTGCTCTTTGACAGATGTGGATTGTTATTTCTCCCGTTCTCAGCGGCACACGCTGATTTTGATTTGTTCAAACTTTCCGACAAAACAGCCCCATCCTTTCCTGTCATGGTGCCTTTGAGACTATTCCCTTCTTCACATACGAGTCGGTCCCTTGTGCACAGGCATCCACGGCGCAATACGCATGATCCCTCTAGAAATTCTCCTTTTATCCAACAGGTCCATCCCAACAAGGGTCAAAACTCAACAGCCAATCAGCGGAGAGTAAGCGATTTAGAATTCCAGAGGATACAGGATGTTGCTCTCACTGTTTTTTATGCATCATGTCATTTCATTCACATCACATTTTGCTTACCATTATGTGTTAATCAGACATTTAACCAGAATTAGCAAATAAAAGATAGCTTCGAAATGAAATTTCGAATTAAATGTAGGCTACTCGATTTAAGTAATAATAGGTATAGCAATAGTAATAATAATAATAATTGTTTATACTGTTTTAGCTTGATATAAAAGACTTCAATAATCTATTTTTTTGCGTGCATATCTACATGGCAAAATAAAGGAAATTAGGAAAATATCTGGAATAGAAAAGGACCCCTGGAACCATACAGCACGCATGTAATGTCGTCAATACAGAACATATAAACACAATTATTGTGAGGCAGCATCGCCTGATGCACAAAAAAAACCAAACAAACACAAATTAGTAATTTTATAAATTATCTTTCTGATAAAACTAACAAATACGTCAATCAGAACGTCTGTCACTGAAATAGATTGCTTAGATAATTTCTGTTGGATTCAAAACCTGTGAGGATTTATAGGCTAATTCTTATATTTCTCTTTTGCAAAAGCTGAAACTGTTCTAAGCGTGAAATACAAGGCAATAAGTGCAAATATAAACGGGTCGTGATGTCTGAGATAACAAAAACACGTGTCAAATTCTACAAATATTTACAAATGATTGTGAAAACGTTTATAAGTGGCGTTCCGTTTGATCTTTTTATATTAAAAAAGGGGAAAATATTCAATATTGAATTTTCAGATTATAATAATTATACAATTGTAAGACCAAATTGCTTTAGCCTACTGTTTAAAAAATTTCAAGAGTTGAATTTGTAATTTTCAGCTTTTCAATTAGACCCCCTCCAAATAAATAAATATAAATAAATAAAAATAAAAACGAAAACGGTCGTATTTGTCAAAATCACACTCTTATTAGAACTAGGAAATCAGCTCAATATAACGCATGTTAAGCATGCCTACATTTGAATATTATATTGATTTTTAATTAATCTCGGTCAACTGGAAGCAGAGGGCCATTACGAAATGTGGGTGTCCAATTTGACTTGTTTACAAAAATACAAACAGTTGTTTTTATTTGAAGTATGAAGAAAATGTATGAAGTATATAGGCTATTTTGTGTTTTTCTTGCACTTTCAGAAAAACTGTTGCATTCAAAACATAGTTGTACCCATTTGAACAGACTGCAAAATATAGCTTATACTAATTACATCCAAGTTTCTTTAATACACCGAGGTCTAATCAGCTATTACTAAATTACAGTGGGATTTTGATTCGTTTTGCAGATAATTTGTGGCACAATTTGGACATCTGGACGGATAATTACTGGGAGATAATTTATGGAAATGAGCAGCGAGCCGTTGATGGAGACAGAGATAACACCAATCTTATCAAAGTGCCATGTGCCGATGCATAAATAAACGTCATGATTCATACGACACCAGCAGCTAACGTCAGACCCGTGCGCGCGCTCCCGCGAGACAGCGCCTGATCTGTGGCGTTTCTGGCTAATTAATAACACTCGGAGATGTTTTATCGTGCTGAAGTGGCCTGCTAATATCCATGCCCCCGGTTTTACTGCGAAAGGTGCACCGTAATCCTGTTTGAACAGCTAAAAACACAGAAAAACCATGTGATTTTTGGCCTTATGGGACATTATTCAATTACCCATCCGTGCTAATTCTTTGTTGGCCTGGCTCCATGGCAGTTACATGAGATGATCATCAAAACTGGCAGCCGCACAAAAGTAAAGTTTAATCACATATAGGAGTATAGCAAACGACTGATCTGCGAATTTAGACAACAAACGCGTAAGCAGCGCGAGAGAATAAAACTTCACGCAAGAGTTTCCGGCCGCGTCGCTTCAAAGCATCAAACCTCGCGCTGCTGAGCAAAATATTACCGCTGCAATTACATAGGCACCAGTTGAAACTAATTAGAAGCCATTAAGTGGAAATTTCATTAAGGGTAATGAAGAAATCAATGTTATCAAGATATGCTAATGACACATCACCCGGTCTAGATAAACCCATCTATTCACAAGGCTCGCGCTCTGTCAAAGCGGCCTGTCAATTACAAACTGCTTCCTGCCCTCTCATAGCCACCGCTTCTGCTGTAATCTGTGCAGGGCTTTGTTGTTTATTGTGAGAGGGGAAAAAAACCCCACTCTCCCTCCACAGCTTTTAATAATCCATCTACATATGAAAATGACTGCATCCTGATTTACATGCATAAGAGGACAAACTAATAAGGCTGTAGATTAAGGAAAGATTTAGTTCAGTCATTCGTGTAGATTGGGTGGCCTATCAAAGACTGGAAGATCTGATGGTGGCAGATTAAAAGGCAAACAGCTGTTGCAAAATTTGTCCCCCCCACCACCCTCTCTGAATATTCAGTCTCTCGTGGGCCTGTTGCCTACTTATTTTAAGTAAAATCAGCCATACGAACGCAAAGCAAGCAGTTGAGGTACCGAAAAAGCGTTTGAGATAGTCGAGCAGATGGATGGAAAATTACACCACTGCCTTGACCTCTACAAAAAATGTGACGCCACCCTTGTGCTGCTAAAATGAGAGTTTGTCCAAACTTGTAACAATTACAGTATAACGTGATGAGTACAAATAAAGACTTCTCTTATATTGAAATGCTTGACTGCTATTTGTCTTTAGGAAGAACTTTCGCTGCTGGAAGGTCACCGCAAGGTAATGAGCTTTGGGATGGGGCTGTATTACAGGGACATTGTATTGCATTAGTCCGATCCCTACACAGATTGCCGGTGCTTGATCTTCTCATGCCAGGCAATCTAAATGAAGAATCACTTGTGCTCTTCTGGTCATAATTCTGTATTTGCAATGTATTGGAAGTGATGAATTGTTTTTAATGTTGCATTTTGTTTCTGTACACCAAGCACACACACACAGTCTACAGCAGCATACAGGATTGTCTCCGAACTAAACCCCCACTCATTTTCCCCTTCACTCACAACCTCTGATATTAAACTCAGTATTGTTTAGCATTAATTGTATAATCGTGATCTTTATTATAATCATTCAATCGTTCATTTTAAACATAAAAACGATTAATACTGTGCATAAAGATAGTTATTGCTTCCCCTTACTTTTAGTGATATGTTATATGGGATCATTTCTGGTATAACCTTTAAAAGTTTTGGTTAAGTAAGATTTGTATTAATTAAAGATGCATTTAAAAAGTAACAAACACACACACACACACACACACACACATATAAATGTTAAGTAGTACAACTATTTTCAACATAAAAAAGGATCATGTGACAGTGAAGACTTGAGATATATAAGTTGTAAGAATATTTTACAACATACTACTGCATCTTTAATCAGCATAAAAGTCTTCCTTCAAATAGATTAAACATCCTTTGAAAGGGAAGATATGTTTAAAGAAATATTCCAGGTTCAGTACAAGTTAAGCTCGATCGAGAGCACTTACCATCCCTCCTTTTCTTCAAAAACAACAAAACGTGCAGCTAGGCACTTAATAGAAGTGAGTGGGGAATTGCATAATTAAATAATATTAAAATACTCACTGTTTCAATAGTAAAACCACAAACCGCATACAATATGATGACATTTTTAGTGTAGACAATCACTTACATTTTTTGGGCAAAGTTACCCAATTTTACGACTTTGGTGCCACAAAAATACAATGCCATCAAAAAGCAACCATGAAAATGCCAATCTTTACCTAAAGAATCACTGTAGGTACAATTAGAAGCATTACATTCCCATTTTGATTTCCTCCAAAAGTTGGCCTCATTCACTTCCACTGCATCAGCGTATTTTTTCTTGTTTTAAACCCAGGATGTTCTTTTAACAAAGCAAAATCAAATGTTTTTCAAAGTCAAACCTGTGTTGAATTAAACTGAAGTGCCTGTGAGAAGTTTTAAAGTTACTGCGAAGGCTACTGGGAATCTCTTTTTCCTGAGACTAAGTATTTTCTGAGCGGATACTGAGGACAGCAGTCTGATAATGGCAAACACCTTGTGCTGAGTAGGTGAAAAAAAAGGGAAACTGTAGAGTTCTCTTCCTCACGAACCGCTAAGAGCCTGATGACCCCCTGATGCAGAGAGAGTTTGCTAGCTCCAGTTTTCTCATACAGCTCCCACAATAGTGTGTTTGGAAGCTGCCTGCCGGCATTGCTTAATTAGGCGAGGAGTTGATTAATTTGCACTAATTGACAGCTAATTAAAGGCCTGAGGGCACATCGGATTGACGTTTGTTAGGGCAGCAAGGCCCGTCGAGGTCAGGGCAACGGGTTGTTTATGGCTGTGCTGGTGTTTCTGGAGACAGACCCTCTGTGGGGAATGACCCTCATCTTAAGGAGGATGTCTGGACAGGACCTATGACAGGCCATGAACCGCAGCTTCTGTGATGTCACTTTACTGACCGGTCCGCTCACAACAGTGACTGCACATCACTACTGTCACAATGTATGAGGGCAACAAAGTGTAACAGACGCAATTGTACAGAACCAACAAGTGCAAAGTTCTGTCAAACTTCATGAACTCCAGGAATTAGACTACTAATAGATCAACAACAGGACAGAGAGCGCATACACTCACAGCTAGTAGGTGAGATTGCTTGCCAAGAAAAAGCTGAAAAATGCCTGCCTGAGAATAGTCAAGTTTACTTCACTTCAATTAATACAGACAAACCTGAACACCGAAAGTATGTTTTAATTCAATATTTAGTATAACACTTTTTTTTTGGTGTAGTTACATCTATTGACAGAAGTAGCAGTAAATTATGCATACCCTTCGCAGAGACATACCCCCCACCTTTGTGTGATTGTCCACAAAACTAGAAGCATTTCTGAATGTATACAAGCGATAGGCTCTTTTAGGGAGAATCATTTATTGCTATTATGTGAAAAAAACATATCAGAAAAGTAACTGATTGCAAGTGTTTTAAAATGCAACTTATTCTAATCACAAATACAAAGTCTTAACTTTCAAATTTTGTAATTTTTGAGAAATTCAAACAATAAATAGCATTTTGTCGCTTCTTGTCGGATGTCTCATCTTTCATTATGATTGGTCAGATCACCTGTCAATCAAGCTCCCTGTGAAGGATCATTTACATGCAACCTTAAACCTAACCCTACAGTAGGTACATGTTTTTAATAATACTAGGTACAAGTTGTTTTCTCATACTAGTGCATTGCTTTTTTTTCCCAGCATTTTGGAATTTGCCGATTGTACCTTGAAAATTCTCTTTATTTTCATATTTCCCACTGATTTTATCATCATTGTTCACAGAGACAATGATACAAAACTCAAAGTTTTGAACCATTCTGATTAAGTTAATCTTAAAAAAAAAGACCACCACAGGGTTAAACAAAAAGTTTAGACAAGTTTTAAACAAGTTTAGCTTGTTTAGACAGTCAAAAAACCAAAAAAGGAGGGCAATCTGGGTCCTCCAGAGTGGGATTAGACACCAGCAGTAGCTTTGCAGGGTCTAACTGCAGCTTCCTCGTTCCGTGTGAATCAGAAAGACAATTAGGGGCTTATTAGACACTGGGGGAGAGGCGTACCTCTACACACTCACCAACCGCAACCGCAGCCTCTACGACATCTCCAGCCGAGAACAGTCCTGGCCACTGTCTCACCTAATTACGCTCGCCAGAGCGTTCTTTGTTTGCCATTCAGCATGCCTGTCTGATTCCCTTTTCTCCCGGACCGTTTGCGCCAATGTCCCTGGAAGTGTGCTAATTAGAGAAGAAATGGCCCTAGTAATTATGTCAACTCTTGTTAACAGGGATGACAATGAGCAATATTATTTTTACGCAATGTTTTGTGCTGGGGGCCTTCAAAACTTCCAATTCCCATTAAATGGCAAAAATGGCCTTGCACTGGTGTGGAAGCACTCTCATGTCAAAGCCTTTTACATGTCCGGAGCAAAGGAGGGACGTTAATGGAGCAGTCGATGGAGTGGCACAGGCATGAAGTTATTGCCCTAATTAAAAGTTTGAATGCTACTTCATGAACTCCCTCATTGTTTCATGGAAGCTACTTTTAGGAAACGTCACTGGACGGCCAGGAGGAAGCAAGGCTGATGCCAAAAGCGTCTTGAATGTTGAAAACAAAACCCAAAATAATCTACATATAGGAGGGGCATAGACAAGAGCACAACCAACTGTTCTTTATTTAAACAACAATGCTTTTTATTAAAACAATTGAAGTTGTATTAAACCGTAGAGTAAAAATTAAATACGTTTATGAACATTTATTGAAAAGCACACCACCGTCCTACCCTTTGTACTCATTTAAACATATATACAAAAACAATGTGGTGTTATGATGTTTTGACACCAAATCAATTGAATATTAGTGAAAGCGTTGATGAAAGCGCATCATGCTACTGTTTACTGCCTTACAAGCAACTGGCTGCTGACCCCACAGGTCATCCATCACCATCTGGCTCTTCACTTTTTGGGTCTCTCCAAGATGTTCAGGAATTTCCCTCTAGTCATTTCTCGAGCTGGAAAAGGAAAAACTTCAATAGGTTATTATAATATCAAAGACCTTGTCAGACACAGATGATATAAATATAATGCACATCATTAAAGTTTTTTTTAAACTCATTTTTTCATCTTCATTTTCAAAGCTCCGTCTACATAATCTACGGGACACCGCTGGTCGTTTAGAAACGGAGGTGTAACGGCTATGACCCCTCCTGTGGTCAAGCAGTGATGGGCTGCTGGGTGTGTTTTTCAGATGGGAATGATGGGTGTAAGGGACAATAATGTGGCAGATTGTAATTTAGATGAGCTGCCCTGTGTGGCATCTTAATGACAGGCGCAGGTGTCAGTGGATTCACCTTCAGCTGTCTATCACTGAATTAAACATGACGCTACCTAAATTCAGATTGTTTTATAAAGTTCATATTGTGTTTTCAAATATTTTGACTGACAATTAAAAAAAGCTGGATTTTAAAAGTCTTTAAAGAATTGTGCAAATCAAGATATAAGATGATAAAACATAAACAGGTCTGGGCTCTGAAAGTTTTTTGATTTTTGAAATAGATTTCTTATGCTCACCAAGACTGAATTTAATTGATCAAAAACACAGTAAAAGTGCACTAATTTCCTATATTATTTTCTATATTTTAAAAGGTTATTTACTCCTGCGATAGCAAAGCTTAAATTTCAGTGTCACTATTATAAGCGTTGAAAACAGTTGTGCTACTTATTATTTATATAGAAACCATAATACAAGTCTTTTGTAAATGCCTTTACCGTAACCTGTAACACAATTTAATGCAGGATTGCTGAAAAAAATGCATGTTTAGTTTTAAAAGAAAAAAATATTTTTTTCCCTACAATAACATTTTTTAAATATATTTTAAATTTAATGTATATAAATATTTATTTTATAACAAATAATTTGTTTTATTTTTATTATTTTAAGATGTTTTAATATAGACGTAATATTTTAATATTCTTTTTTTATTTACTTTATATTCATCACAAACATTTTAAATATGAATATGGTATGACTTATAACTATGTGTTAAATCAAGATCAACTAAAAAGAACCAAGCAGAACAAGCCCTCAAAAACTAAATGATATAATACATTAAAATGCAAATTAACAAATGTAAAAATACCAATAAAACAATACTTTGGGGAAAATTCACAGCAATGAAGAACAGTTTGATTATTTTTATTTTTAGTGGCATGGGTTCAAACAGCAGGTGCATGAACACTTGACTCCTGACGGTCAGATCCCTGAGAAAGCTAGTAAAGCCTGAAACGCATCCTAATCTTAAGTGTATTAATACAACAGATATCACCATAATAAGTGAAACACTTAAGTAACGAAAGGCATTATAAGATAATACAGTCATTAAGCATTCACACTGGAGTCTCAATGTGAGAGATTAGTGCCTTAAGTGCTTTCCATGAGTAAATGTGTGTCTTAATCCCAGGTTTAATGTCAATGATAGGGTGGCTAACGCTTTGTTAAATGGGCCACTGGTTTCTGGAGAGGTCCACAAACGGGGAAAGAGCTTCGTCATAGATGAACTAACAACCCCACTCTAACTCTTACTCTCCCAATCTCCCTCACATTTTCTGTCCAAAACAATACAGGAGTCTGTCTGGCTAAGCATTCTCCCATGAGACCCCTTCACCAGAGTGCACCCCTCTGATCCACTCATTAATTAGATTTCCATTTATCCTCAATTCCCGTCAGAGCAGAAGGGAAATGATTTGCATTGAGTGAGTTAGATTAAAAAGGGGAGTGTAGAGGGTCCTGCCAGCTAGCCTCGCTCAAACACACACACACACGGAGAGAGACAAGTATGAGCATTTACACACACGCACAAAGCTGGTGCTGTCACTGGACGGGGCAGATCAATACTGATTAGCAGGAGTTAGAGATTTGTTTAGTTGATTAGAAAGGTCAATTACTAATTCTGTACTTAGTTAATCAGCAGCTTGTTGCCGGTGACATCCATACTAAATGGCATATTATGGATTCCAAAGGCCATATTATCTTCTTGATGTTGTATGTACACTCATTAATATTTGAATGAAGCAAAAATGCTTCATGACGAGATAATAGGCAAAATAACATTAACAGAGGTGAGCTAATATATGAGCAGAATTAAAGTGTTACAAACTCTAATGTAATGTTTGGTTGCTTTAAATAAAATTTTTTAATATATATAAAAATGGGCTGCACGATTACGACAACAATCGTAATTGTAGATTATTCCCTTGAAAGTGTAACTGCAAGTATTAATTACAATTTACACTGGATGATGTTTATGCAATTGTCTGAAGCAGCTACATGCCATATTTTTACATGAATATAAACAAGCTGAAAACGTAAACCTTTATTGGTTTACCATAGTGTGTGTGTGTATATATATATATATATATATATGTGCACCTGGTATTTATCACCTTATGGGGACCAATTGTCCCCACAAAGATAGGAATACCAGTAAATTTT
>JAUYWG010000053.1:12965155-12978461 GCA_034779775.1 Enteromius afrohamiltoni
AATATTAGAATTTTTTTTTTTTTTTTTTTTTTTTAATTATATTGAATTTTAATCTGAAGAAAGTGGATATGACCAAAATGCAGAAAAAGAGGAAATTACATAATACAGAGGACCTCTGCAGACCCTTGTGACTGTATGTCAAGGTCAGATAACATGGCCTTTTTATTATATAGCAAGGCTAGGTCAGGTTGTAAGATGTCATGTGGTGCAACTCACCAAAAATACATTATGAATGAGTAATTTATTATATATTTTGTACACACTTGTATGTGTCTATATGTATGTGCATATATATGTGTGCATACACAAATCTATCTATCTATATATACATATATCTAGCATATGTATATATTACATATGCATGACCCTGGACCACAAAACCAGTCATAAGGTAAAATTTATAAAACTGAGATGTACACATCATATGGAAGCTCAATAAATAAGCTTTCTATTGATATATGGTTTGTTAGGATAGGACAATATTTGAAATTATTTGAAAATCTGGAATCAGAGGGTGCAAAAAAATCTAAATACTGAGCAATTCACCTTTAAAGTTGTCCAAGTTTATATCTTATCAATGCATTTTACTAATCAAAAATGACATTTTGATATGTTTACAGTAGGAATTTTACAAAAAATCTTCATGGAACATGATCTTTACTTAATTTCCTAATGATTTTTGGCATAAAAAAAAAAATCTATAATTTTGTGCATAAATCATAAATTTGTGGATATTGCTACAAATAAACCCCAGCGACTTAAGACTGGTTTTGTGTTCCAGGGTCACATATACATATATATACACCTTATTACAATTTTATAACCCTATACAGTGCATTAAAAAAGATGATTAGGATATGCACACACATGCATTTAAAATTCAAAGACGGGCAAATTAAATAAATATTCCTTAATACTCAAAATATGACATTTTATTTGGTAGTTACACTATATGACATTTCTACAGTCATTTCTTGAAAACGGTGAAGCCACCATAAATACAAAAACAATATATTTAAAAAAACTCGGCACGCTATTTTGTAAAGTGTTTGATTTTCAAAAGACTTAATTTTCCTTATCGTGGGCGCTCTCATTAGTCTTTGAGGCATACATGCTCCTATCTGTAAACAGCAATCAATATATCTGTCCAGGGAAACATTAGACTAACTAGATTTATGTGAGGGCTGCTTTACTGTACCAAACTTGCCAGCACGATACTAGTCTAGAATGGTTTCCAGGGTTTTGCTATGCAATTGCAAAGATGTTTGAAGGATACATAGCTAAATCTGAAAAGTATTAGCACACCTCTTCTCAACAAGCTGCCCGATTTGAGATATTATTCATATTTAATGCTCAGGGTTAGGGAAAGGGCTCAATTAAGAAATGGATCTATTCCTTCTGGTTATCTTTCTACTTAACACACAAATAAACAGCAGATATCTTGTTATTTGACGCCTCATTTAAAAAAACACCCCCACAATTACTCAAGTAGAAACAAGTGCGTGTTACATCATCTGTGCAAGCCGCCGCAGTGGAATCGGAGATATCATCAGCATCGCCTGAGGCCTGGCTGTCCCAGAGGACCACTCTCCATTCAATTACCTTCAATAACAGTACTTATCAGTGTAGTGACTGGTCCTGTGGGAGCGGAGGGGCCTGATGACCATGCTCAGCAGCCCCCCGACAGCAGCATTCATCACGGCCCGCAGCAGATGGGTACTGGTGGGGGGGCTGGAGGGGTAGGCACGCGTCAGGCCCTCCCACAACGACCCTGATCGGCGTCACTCAGCTAGGAGAGGAGGGGTAAACGTCCCCAAGGAGACTGGTGTGGCACATGTCATGCTTACACACACACCAATAAATACACACACATGCATACGATATCCTTATCTGCCTACGGTCGCAACCCTCATGTAACAGTCCCACATGAAAATGTGCTGATCCACTCAAGATCAAGCCATTAAGATACTTAATATACCGTTATTTAGACACTTTAAGCTCAACATGAGTACATGATTAATCAAAGCTTCATTTATGCTGCTGCTGATCATATTTTTCAATTCCAAACATATGCAGATAATGCATCGAAAGACTCTGCATCTGCATGTGCCCGAGGCGAAGGTCGAAATAAATATCTAAAACAAATGTGTGGCTGATAACCTTGCCTTTGGGGTGAGTTTTCACTGCCTGATTGCATTATCCCCATTAACCAGATCAGGACTTTAATGGCCGTTGTGCCAAAGGTGCAGTAAATCTTTTTCCTCCTCCTCCTCCTCCTCACCCTCCCGTCTCCCAACACTACCTCTCGTCAGCTCGTTTAAAGGCGCTGAAGAGAGAAAGAAACATGATGAAAAAGTAGCTCAGATTTACAAGGCTTCTCCTGACAGCTAGGAGAAGGAAGAAAATTAAACCACACCACATTAAAGGGCGCCGCGTTAAATGCTGCTCTGAGACGAATTATAATCATAATTTCATATCTGTCTCCTCAGTGCAGAGGCTTTGCATACCAGTACGCGCATGGAAATATAGAATTTAGAAATGACGCGGGAAGTAATTCTGTAATGCAACGAATCGATGTAAGCATAGAAGTGTACAGCTAGCCAAGTTCTATGTTCATGTTACACATCTTTAAATAATCTGCAAATGAGTGAAGACAGTCTAAAAAGCCTGAGACCATATTGTGAATCTGGGATTTTATCACTTAAACCTTAAAATAAATATTATGATTATGATGCACACTGCAGTTATGTATGATTTTCTTAATAATAAAGTCTCTTAGGCTCAGAAAAGCTGAATTTGTTGAATTAAAATAGGTTAAATGTATACTACTGCAATTGAAAAGAGCAGTTTTTTCAATTTTATTATATTTTAAAACGTTATTTATTTTTAGTGATATAAAGCTGAATTTTTAGCATTATTACTCCAGTATTCAGTGTCACATGATCCTTCAAAAAAATCATTTTTATATGCTAATTCTACCCAAGAAAAGTTTGCTGCTTAATATTTTTGATAACTTTTATTAGGATTTTGATGAGTAAAAAAAATTAATACATATATACATTTTTTTTTGAACAGATAAAATGAATATGATAAAATTAACATTTGCTTAACATTATCATTTGGTATTAAATTAACTTGTGGAACTCATGAAGCTGTCTATTTCTGACTATTATTTCGCTCAATAGCATAAAAAGCTGTGACAAATTATGTTTGGCACAATCTTGGTTGAACGAGCCTACTTTAATCATGCTCTCTTGATGGAGATTTTACAAATCAGCACTAAACTCACAAGGCCTACTCTCATCACTTCACCAGTATATTTTCCACATTACAGCACCAAGCCTGACCAGAGAGACTAAGGTAACCAGTGGGTGGGTTCAGCCAAAGATATGTAAGAAACAAATATGAAATCAAACTCACTGTAAATCACAGTTTTGTGGTGCACGGGTTATATATGAGATGGAGAGGACTTGCTTTCAGCATTTGAAATTAATTTCTTACTCCTGTTAAAATGAATAAATGCATGTTGCATTCCTACATCATGAACAAGCAGAGGACAAAATAACAGGAGGGTGGAGACATCTAGGTTGACTTATTACACTGCTAGCAAAAAGCCAAAGACATTAAAAACAGGCAGAACAGACTCAGGCCTGACATTTCTACATAGAAAAAGCAACATGGATTGTGTACCTAAAAATAGCACATTTACCATAGAGAGTTGGTACTAATACAGAAATGAATAATTAATAAATAATAAATATTTGAGGTCAGTAACACATTTCATTTATATGTTCAGAATAAATAAAGTTGCTCAAAATAAAAAGGTAAATTCAAGCAAACTGATATAGTTTTGAGTGTGAGATTTAACTCGATTTACCCTAGTTTCTCACTGAAAAGAAGATTTCTGGGGGATTATTTTGAACATGCCACGAAAAGGTCAAAATGCCAGAAGAAATGCAATATATCTGAAACCAGTGTTACTCATTACTCAATATTTGTATATTTGATGCTCATTTTCATCTTGAAAGTCTTGGAATCTAGCAATTCTATAATATAACATTTCAGAGCTACTGGGCAACAAGCCAGTTCTGTTTAAATATAGAGTGGGGATTTATTTAAGTATTACCAAGCAAAATAAATGAATAAGATATATATATATATATATATATATCTCGGTTTCACAGACAAGGCTTAAGCCTAGTCCTAGACTAAATATAAATCTGAGTTGTTTCAACTGAAAGAAACTTGCACTGACTGAACTTAAAACATGTCAGTGCCTTTGTTTCGTTCTAGGATGCACACCAGTAATGCTTTTTTCCAAGGCATGTTTATAAAATGATTTTAATGTCCTAACTGAACTGTGGCCTAATCCTGGTTTAGGCTAAGCCCTGTCTGTGAATCGGGCCTATACGCTTTAAAGAACCTCTTTCATAATGCTAACAGCAGAATAATACCAACCCGTTTCTTCTTTGCTAATATCGCCATCTAGTGGTGGCTTTACAAAACCTACTTAATGCACAGATGAACTAAACGTTTCAAAGAAAATAAGATCACTTACATTCTTCCAAACCCAACTGATAAGCCAGATTCTGCAATCCCTTCACTTTCTCCATTAGATTTGCTGTGGTCAAACTTCCTAATTCTAATTTAAAACAACAACAACAAGCATAAAAAGATTAATATCCGTAGTGCCAATGCAAAAATAATAAAAAAAACCTTTTAAAATTCCTATCGCAATTTGCGATTTGCCACATTCAGCTCTTTAATTGAACAAAAACGGAGTCGTATAGGTCCATGACATAAAAATGCTAAAATGATGTAACTTGAAGCTATATTTATTTTGGTTTTATGAAAGCGGCAACAGACCTTTCAACATTTCAATATCCTCTGACTCCAGTTCAGCCATCCACTTGGGCGGAGAATTTGTGATTGGCTGGAACAACAAACAGAAGTCTCAGTCGTATGTCTGATTAACAAAATAATTTACTTTATTTTAATTTAGAATTTGATTCTTTGCTCACATTTTTGAAGGACGCAGCAAATTCAGAGACACCCGGTACTGGTAAAATGTTGAACAAGCACATGGAATTTTCAAAACATTTAAAATAGAAAAACACTTGACAGGCCAAAATACTAATATTTTAATACATTTGTTAGGGTCATATTTGGAAACGTGAAGGTTGCATCTTATAATATACTAAATATTATAGCTCAAGTCGATAATGATTAGACTGATCAAACTTACACTGCTCCGGCCACAGGTCAGGTGAAGCTCGGTCAAGTTTTTCAAAACTTAGTAGAGAGGATTCAAAGTCTTCACCTAGTAAATAAATAGATGAATAAATAAATGCCATACGCCCTTTATCACAACACTGGTTTAAGTTCACCTTCGAAGAAATAAAAATCAATAATGTTTTGCAGAATATAATATTAAGTTTGCATGTAATGTTATGTCAAGTCACATAAGAGGGGGAGGTTATGTTATGTTTACTCAGCTGTTTGTATTGTTGTGAAGCAGCTGAGCTAGCTGAATTGGATAAGAGTTCAAATAAACAAAAATACGTATTCAAAAATAGAAGCAAGATATAAAAAGTACTCTTTTTCCGCATAACCGCTGCAACAATACATTCGTATAATATTTCATATAGTAACCGATGTCGCTTGACACGTAGCTTGCTAATGACTGACTCCTTACAATTTTATGACGCTATTCCGAGGGAAAAGCCTTTTTTTAAACTGAATTCATCAGTTCTTTAAGAGGATGTGTTGACCAGCCTAACAGTTTATATGGTTTAATGGATCAGTTGCACTAATACAATGACAACTAATGCTACCAGGGAAAAGAGGAATTAAAATTTACCTCCATTCGGAGACGCCATCTTGACAACAACACACGTGATTCGAGGCAGCCAATGGCTGAAGGCCGTGGGTGCCTGTAGACCCGCCCTCTTGTGTTGTAAGAGATGTTGCAACAATAATATGAGACTTTCAGCTGCCATGAGAAGCAACGTGATTTATTTTAAAACCATTTTTACCATGGCGTTAATTTGATAACATTTTTACATATGTAACATTGCTTAAATATGAAATACCAGAGATTGCAAAACTGGTTGAAATAAAGGTGCCTGAAGACATTGGTTAGAATAAAGCCACTTTATTAACAAGTGGAGATTATAAAACCTGTGAGCAAATATTAGTTTTGCAAGATACCATACGACACTAAAGTGGGATGCAAATATACAGTCAAACACAAATAAAACTATTCTTAGCATGATGGTGGTTCATGAAAAGTATTAAAACTTGGAAAATTTGTTGATTTCATGCAACGCAAATAAAGTCCAAATCATGCTGATTTTTGCGATGTATTTATTTCAGTCAGCCATTGATCTGCATTTAAGGCAACACAATTACAAAATGACACCGCTAATTTTTTAGCAAAATCCAAAATAAAATTCACTGGCAATTTTAATTTATCAAAACCACAATGCGCGTAGCTGAGAAATATAATATTGCGATACATCAAAAGGTCGTCGTTTTCAGTAAACCAGTTCAGATTCTCAGAAGAACAAAATATGTAATGATGAAATGTACAAAACCCAACTGAAGGGGTGATTATTTTATACATCATTGGATTCTTGAAATCTGAAAGGCACTTTATTACTTGTCAGTTTAGTTCAGTCCAGCTACAGCAATTAAACAACATCAACTTTAGTGTAAAATACATAATGGTAAAATAAAAATTATATTTAAAAACGTTTTGTCACATCCTAACAGCAGATCAAAGGTACATCCACAATAACATGAAAGAGTCAACATGTAACAACTGAAATGGTTAAAAAGATTTTATGAAGTCCTGCACAATTCAAAACTAAAGTCTAAAATGGTCTAAAATTCCCAGGATTCCATCCACCTGAGGCCAGCCATGGACGAGGCAGGGTCTTGCGCCAGCGGCCCCCTCATACCATAGGAGAGAGGGTGGAAGAGATAAAAGCTGAAACAATTAGAAATTCAGGTGTGAGATCAATAATAGAAATTCAATTTGTGACCTAAAATAATCGAATATGCTGTACATTTGCACAAAATGCACAATTTTGCCTTAGATAAAATTAATAAACTTGATCAATTTACAACAGCAAATGCAAAAATAATGAAAGCATAAAAATGATGTTATCCCAATGATAACTGCATTTAAATATTAGAGCCTTACCTGTAGATGAACCCCAGCAGGAGTATAAATTGACCTGCCCTCATAAGATGATGGGATTTGGATGAACTAAAGACAAGGTGTAAATTCTGGAGGAAGATGTCCAGAGTAATACCTAAATAAAGAAGGTCACTAAATGTTAGAATTATGAAATAACATTGTGCAAAATTTGTAGAGGAACAGATTTGGAGAAGTGCAACAGTCCATCACTTGCTCACCAGTGGATCCTATGGGTACCGTCAGAATGAGGATCCAAATAACAGATAAAAACATCACAATAATCAACAGGAAATCTAAATGTTTCCAGTATATCAATATCAAGTATATATATCAATATCAATCAAGTCGTGTTTATAAGAAAACAATCAAGATCTTTTTAACTTCAAACCATTGCTTCTAGCTAACATACAAGTCCTCTGTTCATAACACTGCTTTCTTTTTTTAATCAGCTGTTTGGACTCACCCATTCACTGGAGAGAATCCACTGCTGAGCAAATGATGTAATGTCAGTGTAAACTTCTCAATCTACATCCTGGATGGTATTTAGGTGAATAGACTTTCAGCAAATGTTTATTTTATTGCAATTCAAAAAGGCGGCAGCTCTGACGTCAGCATAATCCACAAGTATCTGGTCGTCGTACCTGTGAGCATACTGCTGAACAACATGGCAGGAAAGTAATGGTGGTAGTAGAGTATGCGACCCATGATGTAGAACGGGAGGTAGTGTAAAAGCCAACCCAAAAGCAGCATTCCACCACTCTCCATTAAAGTGTGACAGTGCACTGAAAGACAACATCAGATGTTTGAGACTCATTCTCATCCTGATCTTTTTAAGTGCACGAAATGTAGTGCTGCTTACCTTTCCTCATTCCCTCCATTTCCACTCCTCTCTGTTTTGTTAAAGACGCCACTGTCAGCATTACAACAAACAGAGCCAGACTCAAGAGATTCAGCCACCAGATGACCTGAGGATTAAATGTAATCTTCAGTAACGATATGAAAACAGACCTAAAGGGAAAAAAAGTGCGATAAACTTACAGGGTTCCCAAGAAGATAAACGCGGTACTCGGTCTCATTCACGCCAGAAAACCTCAAACCCTATTATGAATAATAAATAATAATGAGATGACATCTTCAAAACAGTTGTAAACTTTTCCTAAAGTGAATAAAATCAATAAATAAAAACATCTGAACAACTGAAAATAGTGGTTTCCTTTAACCAGTCTTTTTACATAATCTACCTGGTAGTTGATGGGCCAGTGCCAAGGTTTAGAGTTCATCTCGTTGTCTTTGGGCTTTAGACCACTGTTTCCCTAAACGAAAAAAAAAAAAATCAAAAGTTTCACTAAAAATAAACCCATACATTTATTCATTTAAAAGGTAGATTTTCCCTTAGGCTAGTCTTATCTTACCCTGATCATCACAATATGAGACTCCCAGAGGATCTCCAGGAAAGTTGGTTTGAGCACTGAAAGACTGATGTTAGGCACTGTAGACATAAAAAAGATGTTGCATGAACAGTTAGGTAAAACCCATCCAATAGCACATTTCTGTCTCTTAGTTATATATTACCAAAGACTATAGAATGCCCAAGACGTGTCACTCGTATAGTTTTAAATGGGGAAAAATGCAACAAGAAACACGTTTTTTTTATAACACTATTTATTTTGTTTATCAAACAGTTGTTGTCAGATTACATTTGGCGATTTCAAATATGAAATTGAATCTAAATTTAATGTTTTCCAATACAAAGAGATAAGAGCTGCACTTGGATACCCGAGAGGCATTTCAAAGATGGCCACCAAGTGACAGAGACTTTGGTATTACGTACGTTTAGGGTTGATGTGATCCTCAATGTTCCACTGTGTGTTGGGGGTTTCTTTAACATATGGGCTACATGTGACCTCCACTTGCTCCCATCCCCTGTAGAAGAGTAAAATCCAGTTTACTGTGTGTTATGCACTACAGACCAGATCTAAGGTTTCTGCTAAATGAATGCTCTCACCACTTGGGAAGGGTCTTTCCAGAGGAGCACAGCACGCAGCCTGTAGAGCGATGGAGAAAACGCACTTTACTACGCAACACCTTCACCGGATCTCCTTTCTTGCCTCCACACACCTCCACCTGCCACAAGTCATTCATGTCTCCACTTCCGTTCTGAAATGAAAAGACATCATTGTTTAAAATTTGTAACTAGGGCTGCACCATTTGGGAAAAATGTCACGTTGCGATTATTAAGGTCAAAATTGTGATTTGCGATTGCAATACGATATATAAGTGGTTTAACTCCACTTGCTTGTTATCAAGGAAAATGCACACACAAATTACTAATAATGCTGAAATCTGTATTTCTCAACTGAGATACAGTACACAGTGCAATCTAGCAACAACTAATTAAAACTAAATTGTACAAAATTAAATAACAGTAACATTTATACATTACTGAATTTTCAAAAGTACAGATAAATAAAACAAATACCCATTTTTATGTTTTTACATGTTGTCCCAAAACATTTTAGCAGGATGTAACATATACTTGGATGTAACGTATATTTGTTTTGGTATCTCTTGTCCAGTGTGCCAGTCATTTTCTCAAATCCCTCTTTGCTAAAAGTGCATTCACACCTGAGGTGACTTGGGCGAATATATCTCGCTATTCGCGTGTGGGTGGGCGCTTGAACATGTCGAGTTTACCCCGGTTTCGCACTGCATGCATCAGTAGGGCGTGAGCAGCGTATTTTTTTTTTTCGGCGCCTATGTTAACGGATGAGAGCACACAGGGGCAGCACAGAAGCCCCTGAGTGACGTAAATCAAAGCTCATGGCACACAGTGTTCGGAGAAGACCGCTGGAAAATACGACAGAAAGATGCTTGTCTATAGCCTGCTGCAGTACAAGCTGCCAGTATGAAAGCACAATTGGCGCTCGTCATAGGGATATGATATATCGTGCAGCACATCTGTAATGCTACTTTATTGGCACTTATGAAAATGATTAGAAAAAGGATGATCGGACACTAACCCACTTAATCAACTGATAATAGAATATGGTTTCTCTAATAATGCCAAAACATTACAATGCGTGAAGCAAAAAATTAAATACAGTACTCACAATACCGTAACCTGTGACCTGCAGGTGTTTTTTGGTCAGTGGAGCTTCATGGAAATGACTATGAAGATTTCTTGTAGTTCTGATGGAGAAAATCAGACGTGCACTGCTTTAAACTAACAGCTCACATTATTCTTTTACAAAATAAGTTACTTTCCCAAAAGCCTTATACGTACTCTTTGTGTACCAGTCTAATGATGTCACCATGTCGGACCAGTTCTGGGAACCCTGTAAGATCTTAGCAGACGACAGGAGTTATTGATTCTTGTGCAGAGCTATCTAGAAATACATTGCAAACATGTAGAAGAACTCACCTTCAGAGTTGTCAGCTCTCTTGACCAACCACAGGTTGTTATAATCTTTGTGCAAATAGGCTGTAACCTACATGAGGTAAAATGTAAAACAGATTTAAACGGGAATATGATTCGTCATTCTGTAAGAAATGCATCACCTAACAGATTATGTACTATACTGTAAATTGAAGCCACAAATCAAATGTGATTGTGCACATTCATAGGTTTGGCGTTTAATCTTGAAACCTTTCAGATAGTGTAAATGATGGTAGACTGACCTGCTGCTGGTGAGCTCCAACACCTTCTGGGTAAAGGTGCCAGTGAGAGTGCAGATACCCTCCTGCTATTCGCAGATTTTTCACAGTTATGACAGAGCCATATGCCAGATCTGTGTGGAGGGAGGAGTACAATATTCAATGCTTTTTTTAACGTAAAAAGAAACGGAAGTAAAAATGCCCAAAATTGAGCTTAAGCTGTTCCTACACTCAGGCATGGAGGCGTTATGCAGATTGTTTCCAATTAAGCGAGACTGAAAAGCAGAGCTGAAGAAACCATCCCCAGGACCGCTGTGTGTCAAAAAGAAAAAGGTTTTGGAATTACTTTATTGTATTAATGACCAATAAACTGCTTTACTAATAGAACGGAATATTAATATTGGCACAAACATACCTTCGGTTTAAGACAATGAAGTGAACCGCAAATATTGTAGTGTACAGGAACAGTGGGAGCAATATCAACCCGAAAACGCGAGCTAATAAGTGCTTCCCAAAATCCAGCTAGTGAAAAAAACGAGAACATATTTACATTCAAGACATGAGCTAATGTTAAAAGGTTTGAAATCTGTAAGACGTTTTTTTTTTTTAGAAAGGATGCATTAAATTGACAAGTGACTGTGAAGCCGTTTACGGTTTTACAAAAGATTTCTGTTTCAAATAAATGCTGTTCTTAAAAAATTCCATTCCTCAAAAAAATCCTGAAAAAGCATCACCGTTTCAACATTAATAATGATAGGAAAAGTTTGTTAAATATACGAGATATTGTTCAAAAACATCTCAAACTTTTGAACAGAGCGCATATTTGAGATAAACCCGATCTTGTAACAGGTTCTCATTCATACCAAAGACAAGCCGATGTCCCCAAGCAGCCTCCACAGATCAAAAGCTGTATTAACTCCCACAAAGAGGATGACAAACAGCCCCACGAACTTAACCCCCAGAGAGCCAGAGAGGCAGACCCCCGTCAGAAGCAGCCAGAACCACCAGGAAAAGCTAAAAGGCCTAGAGACAAGAAAGAAAATTTGCTCTTTATTAGGTAGATAAACTTGAGCAGTAACGCTACAAAGAGAGATGCTTCAGATACCTCTACCTGAGTCTTTGTGTGTTGAATCTGACCATGCAGAGAACAGAGCCCATGATGAAAAACATTAGAATAGGATCCAGGAGAATGTACTGAGACAGGGTGATACAGCCGGTGTCTGTTGCAAAATACACCAGTGAACTTAGATTTAGTTCATTACCGTAATGCCTTCACTCAATACAGGTCAGCTCTGATGATCGCCTCGCACTCACCAAAGATAAGCAGAGAAGCTGCGATGAGCGCTGCTGGTGTAGAACGTGACAGCTCCAGGACAATAAGGAAGGCAAAAGGAGGAAGACAGGAACCAAGAGCTGCACAGAACTGAACACAAATTCATCACAGGGATTAAAGCTCACATTTGAAGAAGCTAATCACAATTTCATTGAAAGTAAATTTATTTTGATATTTCCAAGATCGGAGTTCCCCTCTGCTAATGGTATTTTGGTGAGTATTTTACATCAGCATAGATGTATTAGGGGTGCTATATCAAAGATATATAATATAATAAATAATAAACAAACCTCATGCATAGGTCATTCAAATCTAGATGGGAGGAGGATTTAGGTACTACTTTAGATAATTAAACTTGGGATGCTGTTTTGAAAAGGGTACATTCTTCTTCAGTTAGCTCCAGACATAGGCTTATTCAATTTAAGGTGGTGCATCACATTCATTGGTCTAAGGTACAACTTAGCAGGATATTTCCAGTTTTCGATATGGATAATATTGCACTTTGTACCCTGTTGTACAACATATAAGTATAACAGCTTATACTTATTCATCTCCTCCAGCATATCCTCAATGGGTCTTTGACTTTTTGGCCTCAAACTTGAAAAGATCAAATTTGGAGTCCGAATGATACCCAATCTTTTTATAAAATCTTGGAGCCCATTTTTGGAATACAGGTTCTGGATAAATTGTTTTGGTTTTTTTTTTCTTTTCTTTTTTATTATTCTTTTTTTTTCTCAATAATTTCTTGCTTGTTTGGATATTTATGTGCATGCTTATATTATTGTGACCTGTGACTATATTATGTTTATAGGAATGTGGACATTTAATATGCTCATCTACGTTTGTGTTTTACTTATTTATTATTATTATTATCTTTCAACTTTTTCAGTTTTGTTACAACTTGATATTTGTATTGTGCCTTGAGATGCTTGTGCTTTTCTTTAATAATAATAATAATAATAATAATAAAAAAAACTATTTAATGGAAAGTACAATTATTAACATTACTCAAAAAATAAAAATAAATAAATAAGTATCATACATAAATCAGAATAACTTTTGATTTCCATGTATATTTTGAATAAAAAAAAAAGAAAATAATTATAATCATATTA
>JAUYWG010000053.1:12985612-13010614 GCA_034779775.1 Enteromius afrohamiltoni
CTTCTCAGTGATCTACGGCTCTGTTCATAAACTGGCGCTGCATTTAAAACAGCTGACGGAGATTTAGCGCTAATCAAGGAACCGGCTTTACTGATGAGATGCGCATAACATATCGCCCAGCCCTAGTTTATGTTCTTTATTTATGCACTGATACACAGTTCATGTTATTAAGAGATTAAAATAACAAACGGTAATAAATCATTTTGGCAAAAAGTAAGCTTTCATTAAAATGAAAATAAGAACTCGCCACAATTATGATCATATTATAAATTCCCTAATGTAATGTCCATTTTCCCATACAAATCTTAGAAAAGGTTATTTTCCCACCAGAATAGACTAAAAATGTTTACCTAAAAGTTAAAAGGATCAAAAGGCAGATTTTGAGCAGCTTCAGTCATCGATTGTATTTACTTTAGCAAAGAGTAAACTCCACGTCCATAAATATCTTCATTACAGGTTTTGACCACTTGATGGCAGTGTATATGTTTTCAGACATCTGATTGTGCTTTGTTTGATTTATAGCTAAACGGTCTTTCATTTAAACTATGACAAATTTTCCTCTTTTGACAGTAACATGATTGGACTCTTCTGTTACTTAACTATATTTAACGAAGATAAACGGTCCTGGTCCAGTATAAAATAGTGGGATGAAGTTTTCAAGAGATGAGAAAAACAGGGTCACTTCCTGCATATTTTCACAGCTCCCTTGACTCAGCTGAAACAGCCGTATTCAGTCCACCCCTGCGTAACACTGGCCAGACAGACCAGTCTGTGATTCATCACCGCAATGAAGCTATTTTGCTTTCTTTTAGTCTCAATTGCTTAACTGTTCCCAGAAGACCGACCCCGGGGTTTCAGCTGTACAATGACCTCAGCTGAATTTGGACAGTTTCACATTTGGTGTTATTTATTTTCTCTTTGTTTTCAAAATAAAGAAAGCGTTATCACGATAACGAGCCTTGACTGATGTCATCAGTGACTCACAATCCCATGAGTGTGTAATTGAGGTGTAAACGGAAAATAAACATCCATTCATATAGAGATGCAGAATTAACCAAAATTCTGCCTGCCGTTTTTGTCTAGGAAATGGAATTTTACAACAACATAAATATAAAATATAAACATAAATCCAATCCTAGATCAGATAACCTCCACTCATGGAACCTTATCTGCTTGTGAGACACACGGGCATATTCAGACTGCTAAATAAGCGACATGATTGAGCACGCCTCAGGTAATTCCCAGCTGGCAAGAAACGGATTTCTAAAACAGTGTCCTTGTGGCGTTCTCAGTGGCATTATAAATGCAGACTTTGCCCCATGTGGTAAATGTGGCTTATAGCTTCCACTTCCTAAGGCTATGGAAAAAAATCAATAATTAAATGGGATTGCTGTGCAGCCCAAGAGGACAGAGGGCAGTCTTATTTCTGTGTCATCTTTGATTCATGAGCAGATCCTGTTAATAAAATAAGCTGAGGTGCAAACAAAAGACATTTAAAGAATGGGAAAATTGCTCAAGAAAGATCTCTTCCCTGTAAATCTTTCTAGTCGTGTGATATAAAACAGCACAGTTTTCAATCAGATCCTGCTCAAATTATCATTGTTATTATTATTATTATTGCAAATGGCATAATTATTTAACTATAGTTGGTAATCTCTGTATTCTTAATGGTTCGTACATGATGAAGTCTTCATGGCTTATTGGCTTTATGCCTGTGAATCGGCTGAAGTGGTGATATTCACATGTATAATAGAAGATATAGATGTATTATTGATTCAAATTATGTAAGGTACGTGCCTTCTGGGGCCGAGGTTTTTCAAAGCAGCTAAAGTATACTGTTCATTCATCTATAATGAATCTTCATTAATGCTATATCGTGAGACCTGATTCTGAGAAACATCAGAACACTTTTAGAAAAATATGTGAAAAATACAGACCTTAAGGGCATCACAGCACAGTGCCTTTGTACCTTATTCACCATTAAAATGTTCATATACCTTAAGGGCACATATTACCAGGGTTATTATAATTCGTTACAATTAAAACAAACAAATCTGACTGAAAAAAATTCAAAAAGCTATTAAATTACTAAAGATGACTAACACTACAAAGAACACAATGCATTAAAATATAATTGAAAACTAATAGAAACTAGATTCAACTAAATAACACTTCTTAAAGTGAAAACCGTTTCAAAAAATATTCCCTTTTTCCTTTAGCACCCTCTATAATATGCATCTGTTATGAACTCTAAAGCTAATTCCGTTTTACACATTTCTTCCCTGTAATATATAACTTGCAAAGCTGTTAAAATGTACTATGTTGATATTTCCTATTTAGTCATTTGGGTTGTATCGTCTTAACTGAAGTAACACATCAACTACCCATTGAAGTTCCTTTCTACACTGAAATTCTGGAGATCTGTAAATCTTACCCATTCAGCACTTATTTCATTTTAAAACCTAGCTAAAAACAGCCTTTTTAAGCTCTAGACTTCAATATCATAGAGATATTCCGACAATATTAAGCAAGTAGCTGTTGTTATTTGCATGATACCTCTGTCCTGAAAGCACGTCTGCAGTGACCCGGAAACCCAGCCCTTCCCACAATCCCAAGCGTGGATCCATAACCATGGCAATGTAGCAGTGCTGCTGCTCAGGGTAAATAGCAGCAGCAGCTGGTTCCAATTGCACTGCAGAGCAGGGGAACGGGAGGGGGGCGATGTATGCTCAAGGAGGCGTCTATGAGGTGCTTTAACACTCTAGCATTGCCATTCTTATCAAAAAACTTTGGGAGCATCTCTACAAGGAATATTAGCTGTATAACATGATATTTTAGCTAGTTGAGCAGGTGTTTATATTTTTCAAAAACCCAATCCTTCCTGTAGCAAACAGTACTTGGTTGTTTTAGATGACATTAAATGCATAGGGATGACTGGCCTTATCTTGCACAATCAGGCTTCACACAAAGGGTGTGGACACCAGGGCTTCTCAGCAAGACTCCAGGCACAGCTGACAGTGAATCTGCAGATCTGAGGGGTGTTGGAAGGAGATTTGGGGGTGGGGGGGGAGGTAAATAATTCATGATGTAAGAAAGAGAGAGGGAAAGATTTAAAGGAGGCACGGACAGACACATTATGAGGCCTGATGTTGAGCGTTTGATGTCCGTACATTTGTGTTTAGTGGGCAGAGTAGCTGCATTAATGATCATTCATTAAGAACATTAATTAGTGCTATACTTTGCATATAGTCTGTATTGGGAAAGCTTCATTTTAATTCATTTTATTAGCTAATATTGATGGCAAGACAACTTTTAAAAAATTTTTTTAATGAAATAATAACAACCAAAGTGCTACTTCTCAATAAATGTATTATTGACTAAAATTAAAGCCAAGGCTATTAAAAGTATTTTAAATACATTTGAAATAAAATACATTTTTTTATATAAAACCTGAAACAAAAATGATAAATGTTGTACTTAAATTAATAAAGCTAAAATACAATTATAATTAAAATATAAACTGAAATATAAAATAAATGTTAAAAAATACTACACTAACATAACACTCTTTCAAATCCATAATGATACAAAAGCAGACAGGCCTGTTTCGTTGCAAATAGAGTTTCAATGGATGATTTTCAGATGAACATCTATTAGAGGAAGTGATGGCAGCGCATGGCTGATGGCAGAAACATTTGAATGTCAAATTCAGACACAATCATAACACTGTGATGAAATTCACTTTCAGACCCACAGGCTTTTAGAGCCATTGTTTAACAAAATAGATCAGCTCTGGATAAAAGAAAAAAAAACTGTAGTCAGATTCTCTGATTTATAGTTTCAGGCGCTTCCCAGAGAATCCTGAAAATAAAAAATATCATGGTTTTTACTGAAATATTAGGCAGCACGAATCTTTTTTTAACCGTAATCGTATTCAAAATTGTTTCTTTAACAGCAAATTAGCATATTAGGCTGATTAAATATATTAAAAATAGAAAACATCTTTTAAATTGTAATATTAATTCACAATATAACAGTTCTACTGCATTTTTGATCACATAAATGCAGTGATAACCATAAGAGACTTCTTCTTTTTTGAGCTTTTGAATGGTATTTGCGGTATTAAATTTGTGAGTACGAAACATTTAGGAAAAATAAACATGAGACCATTTTTTCCTGTCTTGACCAACATGGACTTTGAGCACTTCTATCATTCACTGTACAATTAAAAAATGAATGTGTATGTTTTGTGTCTATTCTTATTAATCAGCAGTGCCAAATTTACCTGCAGTGGTAGGTTTAATTCCACTTTTTTAAATGTATGTAACCACAGATGTTGTTAACCGCACGATGACGCCAGTATTGTTATAGACAAAACAATGATTTCAGACCCTAAGTAGTCAGATTGACCATTTGCATTTACAAAAGAAGAAACTTGACATTTGTGTTGCGTCCCGGGACAGGGAGTGGCTGGCCACTGACCACAGATAGGCGTTTCCTTGGGAACAGATGCTCTCTAGACAATAGATTTGGTGAATGGCGAATCATTTTATGAAGCACAAACACATAGAACACAAGAAGCAGTGTGGGCACACCTCAGCGCGTGTGAGAAACACCTTCGTTCCTTAATCAGATTAACCAATGTCTAGTTCTGCTGGTTAGTAGCAGGGGATCCTTCTGTCTGGCACAGACATTTATACATACTGAAGGAGTACGTGTTCAAAAGTGATTGTTGAAAAAAGTAATTATAAATGTATAAAGTGTTTTTTAAAATAAACTAAGCTTGTAAGCACAAGAGATTCTCTTCAAATTCAAAAGGTATGGGTCAGTTCATTTCAGTGATTTAACTCAAATGGTAAAGAGTGTATTACTATTAACATTGTCCTGGGTACAAAAACAAAAACAAAACATACTGTACTAAATTCATTGTAGCATGCAGTCTATTGCTAAATGACTACCATTGACATGTTTATTGATGAAGTAAAGGTATGATGAACTGGTTTATGATAAACACTCAGAAAAGACTTTAAATTTAACTTTAGACTTTGTGCCAGATACATCCATAAGAATAGATAAAAACGTGAAAACAGGATAAGACAGGCCTTTCTAACCTCTGGTCTTTTCTGTGTCACTAAAATAGCAGCTGAGCCTTCGTAAACACAGACCAGGATTTCATTAAACAAGCCAGGTTTATTTCAGTTAGTCTGAAAAAAAAAGCAAACAACAACAACAACAACTAAAAAACACTGAAGATAAACCTCTTTAATATCCCAGAGAAATGTCCAAATAAAAAAATAAAAACTCTTCAATCCAAAAGTCTAGAAATATGTAAATATAGTCCAATAGCAGGTATATATATATATATATATATATATATATAGAGAGAGAGAGAGAGAGAGAGATTTATACAAATCGATGCTTTTTAAATACTTTATTCCTTTATTTTATTTACTTGCCATCGCAGCACAGATTAAATTAAGATATTAAAAACCAAAAAGTATTAACCTACATGATCCCGGGAGTGTATCGTGAGCGCGCGTCGTGCCCCCGCGGTGAGCGGAATGGAAAAGTTAGTGAGGAGAGAGAGAGAGAGAGAGAGTGAGTGAGAGCGGATCTCTCCGTCGCCATTACTGACTGGAATGAGAGGGGAGGGGATGGCTCTCCGATTACACGCATACCACTCTTACTGCTAGAAAACACCGAAAACAACCACTTTGAGGAAATTTCGCCGATTATTCCAACCTCTCACGGGAAACGCGACAAAACCGGATTTTGTGTCGGTATCGCATCCGCAGAAATTAAAGGAAATAGTTGGAATGCCTCCTCCTATCTGTGGTGTCTGGAGCTGGGAGCGACCATGTTAGGTAGGGGAATGCACACGGAGTATGTGACTTTCCAGCGTGCTTTTTGCCGTCTGCTTTACTGAATTTGGTCGATTTATTTCCACGTCTGGGCGATAGTTGTGTAGCTTTATGTAAATGCACGGATTTGTCTGTCTCGCCCACAGTGCGCTGTGTCGGTGTCACACTTAACTAGCACTGGCTAACTGGGAAGCTAGCGAGCAAAGGAAGCATCTAATGCCTTGTTAGAGGCAAGGCCCGTGTCGATGCGAATACAAGTAAGCGTATTAACACATAACAAAACGGATTTAAATCGCCGTGCTGTTTCAGAGCCTGTGCGCATCGATTGTCCTGTGATAAAACTGTTCTAATGTGAAATTCAATTCCCGGGATTCAAATGGAGTGGACGCTTGTGGGCTTCGAAGTAAATCATGCGCACATTCTTGGCAATTTGAAAGCCACATTTAGCAGTAATTCTCTCGACTAGTTGTGGGAATCGTCGCTTGGACGTCTGAGCGCAGTGTGGCTCGTAACAATAGCGCTTCTGAAGTCCTTCTCACCTTCAGCAGATGCTTCTGTCTGCTTTACATCCTCGTTTAGAAATGCAGACCACTGTCGTTAAGAAACGCGTCTCGACAAAAGGTACGGGTCAGTTGATTTCGCCGATGTCCCCTGTTTTCGTGATTTAACGCACGCGATGGACAGTCGTTGATGTCCCGTAAACGCGGTCGTTATTTATGACATTCTCAGCACATGGGGATATTGCGGGCAAAATGAAATTGTTGTTATCATTTACTCCATGGTTCCCACGGTCATGAAAGAACTGTACGAATCTGAGACTGAGAAGGATTAAAAAGTGTTTTCCCTACGCATTATGAAAAGTCAAATCGTAAAAATTCATGAGCGTTTAGAACTGAATATACGAGTTTTATTTGTGGTATTTCATCATATAGGCTAGATATTGATTTTCTATAGAATGATTCGATTTGGTTGTTCTTTTGAGTCGGTTCTTTTCAATGAATCGGTCAAACTGCTTCACAGAATGGTTGGAAGATTCATTAGCAAGTCTGTGTGAATCTAAATGTACTTTAAATGCCCTTATACAAAATTGATAAAAGACCTCGAGAATGTATTGGTAGTGTTTTATTTGTGCGCCTTTATTTCCTCTGTGGAACAAGGAACGGCAGCTTCATTTATCTGTTACTTTCATTAAAACAGATGCAATAAAAAGTGACTCAGGCTGTCACTCTGGCTAAGATCTCCTCCTCTGTGGATCAAAAAAGGAGAAGTCATACAGGTTTGGAATGACACAAGGAAGAGTAAATGATGACACAATTTTCATAAATGAATCTTTCAGAACCCACACTGAATTGTGTTACATATATAAAATAATTTCTTTCAGTTGTTTTGTGTTTATCATAAATTGAATGCTGTTGAGTGTAGATTTGCTGCCTTATTTCTACTGACAGATGCATTTATTTGTCAGTACAAAGCCTGTCGCTGCAGATGACAAGCATAGCTTGCATATTTTTGTACATGCAGTAAATGTATATCACAGTGAAAGAGCTTGTGAAACCGTGTATGCATTGAAGATGTGTGTCACGAGGATTTCGTGAGATTCCTTGCAGTTGTGGTAGTGTTTGCAGACTTGAAATAAAAGAGTATTCAAAAGGCAATGGCAGTAATGCTTCATAATAGTATTGTTAGTGTCACGCTTGGATTTTTAGATACCGGTAATGGTGTGAGTCATCGTATTTGATTGTACTTGTTTGTCTTCTATTGTGAGTTATGCCTGTGTAGTCATCTGACTTATTAAGTTTAGTGTGATAAATGATAAGTGTTTGGTTATTGGAAACACAACTTTACACTTTATCTTATTGTTTACTAATTTAATATGTTTATTTTTTTATTGCAGGAAGGTGATAGGAAAGGAAAGAACAGTCGCCCGGGACAGATGAACAAGATTAAAGCAACATCAGCTCATGCAAAGTGAGAAATGGAAATGCACCTGTACTAGCAAATGGAAGTACGTGCTTGCCTGGCTGGCATACTTTGCTTAGTGTAACAAGCAATGAGAGGGGCAATATAATGGCCAAG
This sequence comes from Enteromius afrohamiltoni, assembly GCA_034779775.1. NCBI lineage: Eukaryota > Metazoa > Chordata > Actinopteri > Cypriniformes > Cyprinidae > Enteromius > Enteromius afrohamiltoni. The sequence continues at coordinate 12,993,550 of JAUYWG010000053.1, forward strand.
AATAAGGAGCCCCGTCCGACATATGCTATCAGTGTCGTCGGACTCTCAGGCACTGAGAAAGAGAAGGGCAACTGCGGTGTAGGTAAATCCTGCCTATGCAACAGATACGTGCGCCCCAGTGCAGATTGCTACTACTTGGAGCACACTTCTGTGTTGAGCACAATTGACTTTGGAGGGCGTGTGGTGAACAATGATCATTTCTTATACTGGGGTGAAGTGTTACATCGAGGGGACGATGGCCTCGAGTGTCGAATCCAGGTCATTGAGCAGACTGAGTTCATTGATGACCAGACCTTCTTGCCTCATCGGAGCACAAACCTGCAGCCTTACACGAAAAGGGCTGCAAATACGAAGCTGCAGTCTGCTGAGAAGCTGATGTACATTTGCACAGACCAGCTTGGGTTGGAACAGGATTTTGATCAGAAGCAGATGCCTGATGGCAAGCTGAACATCGATGGCTTTGTGTTGTGCATAGATATAAGCAAAGGATGCAATAGGAAGTTCGACGACCAGATGAAGTTTGTCCACAGCCTTCATTCTCAGATTTCCAAGGCGAAAAAACCTATAATCATCGCTGCAACAAAATGTGACGAGTGTGTCGAGCAATACCTGAGGGAGGTGCAGACGTTTGTGACAGGTAAAAAGAATCTTATGTTGGTGGAAACGTCAGCTCGAGCGTCTGTGAATGTGGAGCTCTGTTTTAATGCTCTGATACAGCAGATGGACAAAACCCGAGGAAAACCCAAAATCATCTCTTATTTGGAAGCGTACAAATCCCAGAGACAATTAGTAGCTTCAGTTTCAGACAAGTTTGAAAAGCTCATCGTTCAAACTGTCCGAGATTATCACACAAGCTGGAAAATAGTGAGCAATAAGTTGAAAAGTCACCCGGACTATGAAGAGTACATCAACATAGAAGGTACCAGAAAGGCTAGAAACACCTTTTCCAAGCACATAGAACAGCTGAGACAAGAGCATATCAAGAGGCGGCGTGAGGATTACCTTACGAGTTTGCCAAAAATTCTTAATAAGTTGCTGAACAACCTGGAGGAAATTGAGACACTGAGTTGGACTGAGGCTCAGAGCCTTATGAAGAGCAGGCCTGAGTTTCAGTACTGTTTCATTGAGTTAGAACAAACGCCGTGGTATGAGACGGATCACCTCGATAAAACCGACGACAGAAGAGTGCCCTTCGATATCCTCAGAACCATGGAGGGAGAGAGGATTTATCAAAACCACGTACAGCATTTGATATCTGAGAAGAGGCGTTTGGAGATGAAGGAGAAATTCAAGAAGACGCTGGAGCGAGTGCATTTCATTAGCCCCGGCCAGCCGTGGGAAGAGGTCATGTGCTTTGTCATGGAAGACGAGGCGTACAAGTACATCACCGAATCAGATCGCAGGGATGTTTACAGTCGGCATCAGCAGGAAATAGTTGAAAGGGCCAAAGAGGAGTTTCAGGAAATGCTTTTTGAGCATGCAGAGCTGTTCTATGACCTTGATTTGAATGCGACCCCGAGCTGTGACAAAATGAGTGAGATTCATGCCGTGCTTAATGAGGAACCTAGATACAGAGCTCTCCAGAAACTCACCACTGACAGGGAGTCACTTTTACTGAAACACATCGGGTTTGTCTATCACCCCACGAAGGAAACGTGCCTCAGTGGCACGGCCTGCATCGATCTTAAAGTCGAGCAAATCCTCGCCAACCGGTTGGTTCAGCTGGATCACGGCCGCTCCAATATCTACTACAACAGTGCCAACATTGATAAGGTAAACTTGTGTCTCGTGGGCAGAGAAGGACTGGCGCAGGAGCTCGCAAATGAAATCCGAGCTCAGTCAACTGATGATGAATACACCCTTGATGGGAAAATCTATGAATTAGACCTTTTGCCTGTGGATGTCAATTCCGGCATGCTTTTGAACCATTCCTGGATATCGACTTTCAAGCCCCATGGGTTCTTTTGTGTTTTCAGCTCTATAGAGTCGCTTAATTACATCGGTGACCGCGTAAGCCGGATCCGAGCTGAGATTGCCCAGAGCAGAAGGGATAGGTATAGCCAGCCAGTGCCATTCATTCTCATTCTAGCAAATCAGCGCGACAGTGTTTGCAAAAACATGCCTATTTTGAGGCACCAAGGCCAACAGCTTGCAAATAAGCTACAGTGTACTTTTGTAGATATACCCTCCGGCACTTTTCCTAGAAAGTTTAATGAGTCTCAGATAAAACAGGCCCTCAGAGCGGTGTTGGAGGGGTTGAAGCACAATTTCGACATGATGAGCCCCATGCCCTCCATTAAGGATCTGTCGGAGACAGATTTGCGGATAGTCATGTGTGCCATGTGTGGAGATCCGTTCAGCGTGGATCTCATTCTCTCACCATTCTTGGACTCACATTCCTGCAGCGCCGGACAGCCCGGGCAGTGCAACACATTGATCCTTGACAAAATCATTGGGGACAGCCGCAGACGCATACAGGTCACTGTGCTCTCCTACCACTCCTCCATTGGAATCAGAAAGGACGAATTGGTGCATGGGTACATTCTTGTTTACTCAGCAAAGCGAAAGTCTTCCATGGCTATGTTGAGAGCGTTCCTGGCTGAAGTCCAGGATGTCATTCCAGTTCAACTGGTGGCCATTACGGACAGCCAAGCGGACTTCTTTGAGAATGAGGCCATAAAAGAGCTAATGACTGAAGGCGAGCACATTGCCACGGAAATTACGGCTAAGTTTACCGCTCTCTACTCTTTGTCCCAGTATCACAGGCAGACAGAGGTTTTCACACCATTTTTTAATGAGGTACTTGAGAAGAAGAGCAACATCGAAAGCTCCTTCATGTTCGAAAACAGCAGGGACGGACCAGGCACCGGTGAAGACGTCTTCCCTCAGTCCCCTCATAGCCATTCGCCTGCTTACCAATATTACCCTGACTCTGAGGATGATGGGGAGGGGCCACCACCTTACAGCCCGATAGGCGATGATGTGCAGCTGCTGCCCAATCCTAGCGAACGGAAGTACAGAATCGACCTGGAAGGAAACGAGTACCCAGTTCACAGCACACCTGTTGGTGATCATGAGCGTAACCACAAAGTGCCTCCTCCGGTAAAACCCAAGCCCAATGTGCCGCCCAAACCCAACGTTAAAAAGCTGGACCCCAACCTACTAAGGACCATTGAAGCTGGAATGAGGACCTCCAGGTGGACACGCGGTCCAATGTTGGGTCACGGCGATGACCTTGAAGCATCTGATAACTATGCAGAGCCGGCCGACACGCTTCTCAAATCAAAAGGCTTCAGTGATGACATCTATGCCGTCCCGGAAGACGCACACAGCAGATCTGGCAGGATCCGTAATTCGTTCGGCGGTCTCGCTCTGCACGGGGATGAGGAGAATGGCTTTGACTCCATGTCTAAGTCTCAGGGTGGCAGAAGGCCTTCTAAGTACAAACATCGCTCCAAGATCCTCTTCAGCAAGACAAAAGCTTATCATAGACGAGTGCACTCGGATGTCAGTGATGATGAGTCTGGCCCTGCGACGCAGAAGAAGAAGAAAGGAAGGGGCAACCGAGGAAGTGAAGAAGATCCACTTCTCTCACCAGTGGATCCTTGGAAAGGAGGGATAGACAATCCAGCCATCACATCGGACCCAGAGCAGGATGATAAGAAAATGAAGAAAAAGAAACCACCAAAGACCAAGGAGCACAAAAAAGTAAGCTAGTAATTCTCAATTGGTAATAGTCCATTTTCTGCATTATTTTGTGATGCCTAAATTTGGTTTATAATGATATGTTTTAGTTTTTGGATTGTGTCATCAGCATGCTTTGTAGTAATCATGTTATATTTTTTCTTAACAGACAAAGCCAACAAAGACCACAAAGCCATTGTATCCACCAACTCGTAGAAATTGGGATAGCAACTATTTTGGGGTGCCTCTTCAGAGCTTGGTCACACCTGACAGGCCTATACCTTTGTTCATTGAGAAGTGTGTTGACTACATTGAGCGCACAGGTAAGTTGGTTTTGTATTGGTTTTGTAAAGCTGGTTTACTTAAAAGAATCAAATCTAGCATAAAGTAATTTATGTTTGTCATTTTTGTCCATGCCATTTTTCATTTAGTAGGTTGCAACTTTAGGAACATTTGGTAACAATTTGTCTTTCCTGGTCTTGAGATACTTCACAGAAAATTGATACAGCACAGAATTCAAATATCATCAATGAGTAGATGAATGAAATCCATTACTCTGATGTAATAAATTCTGACACAACAGGAAGTTGACGGGCAGGGGAGGAGGGAAGTCCATCTGGTAAATGATTGAATGGATTTTTATGGCACGTGTTATGATGATCTAATTTTTCCCAGAGCACTTTGTTCAGTTAGTTTGTGGTTTGCATTTTCATGGGCTCTGCAAGTGCTGTGTAAACACTGAGGCCCGTCACATATCGTAGCCACGGGGCGGGCTACCATCATTTCAGGGCCTGCTGACCATATTTGGACTCGAACAAAGTCAGCTTCATATACTTAAAGCAGTGATAGAGGCCCTTTAACTGTGCCTGTTTGTTTGGTTACAACATGCCCTTCAGTAGCTTGTTCTGTAACTGTGTTCAATGGAAACTCTGACTAACACTGCTGTCAATAAGCCCAGCCGATCCATAATATAGCTTGAGGTTTCATGAGCGAGTAGGTGACACCCACATACCACCGTTCAGCTTGGTTGTGGCTATAGATCAGTGAAACTCATGCATGGATGACATGCATTGATGTGGTTTCTTAAAGGAAATTATTAAACTGCAGTTTGTGGTTTTTTTGGTGTGTGCTGGAAGTGGGCAAAGTGTCTGTGGTGAGCATAGTACTAGGTCAATTTGCTGGTTGAACTTGTTTTGCTTTGTGTATGTGTGGCTGTACACACATGATGATTATATGTGATGATCCGAAACACTTTTTTGCTGATCTCATGTTTAGATCTTGCATAGTGCTGTCTCCACTGTTAATGTGCAGGACGATTGATTTTGTTGGTAAGTGGCTTGATTCTGTGCGCGACATGTAGGTTTGTAGGAATACTTTTAGCTTTATAAATTAGGTGTAATTTATGGGGAGATAGGAATTTTATTTTCATATTGCTAATGATAAATAGATGATGCTGAAATTATACAGACAAATGAAAGTGTGAAATGTGCAGGTGAATTTAGGCATCAGATGTACATTTGTTCGAATGTACATAATTTAAATATTTATTTAATTTCATATTCTTCACATTTTGGGATTTGCTAAAGATTAACCTTATAGGTTTATAGTATTAAAATAATCGTTAAGTTAATAGCTAAGTTAATAGATTGAGATAAATAGGCAATATAATTTATTTTTTTTTTGTTTAAAAAAAAGAGTTAGGCTAGTTAATTTACCAATATAATGAATGTCTAACGTGTACCAGTACCGCTACAATGAGAAATATTAAAAAAAGTGCCGTTAATATAAAATTTTAGTTTTTTATTTATTATATTTAGACTATTCCCTTAAAATCAATCTGTTGTGTTGATGGTGGCTGAATCTGGGCCTTTTTTTGGTTTGTGTGGAATAGGACGAGATGGCACAATGTGCCCATGGCTGTGTCTGAGCATCGCAGGGCTCTGTTTAAGAGCTTTTTGAAAGCATCTTGCCTCAAAGAGCTGCACAGATGAAAAGGTTCATCAAACACCCTGCCCCCCAAGCCAAACGCTCACTCCCTCCCATTTTTACCCCTCTATCTCGCTCTGTACTGCATTGTGAAACCCAGAGGAAATGATAATACTTGACGTTCTTGACCACAGAAAAAATTAAATAAAAGACAAAGTAGTCCAACAATCCACTCCTCCAAACATGGTGTATACACACACACAGTCCTTTATTCCTTGCGGCCCATCCATTCTGAAAACTAAGACCCTGTGGCGTTAAAAACTGTACAGAGAAAATGGACTTTATGGATGTTTCCTAATTGACTTTCATGGCTCATTTAGGCCTGGATGCTTCATTTATCCATCAGAAGAGTACCCCCATTGTCATTTCCTCCTTGCGGGGCTTCACAGTAACAACCCCTTCTGTGTGAAACGTTATGGATGTTTAGATATTTTTATGAGACACTAACTATGAAATAAACCATGAACCTAACAGACACAGAGGAATACGATCATTACAGATTTTTTCTGCTAACCTTGAATAGGACTGTCACATTCATTAGGCCTACATGCGTGTTTAAATGGGCTGACCACAATACGCAATCTTTGTTTGTTTTTCTGTGATGTGCAGATTTTAGAAATGTTGCACAAATAGGATGCAAATTAGGTACATTTAAGTTGACTTGATGTGTTCCTTACGGGTGCAGCGGTGCGTCAAACAGCTCTCTGGAAAGGAGGTAATTTACAGACAGTCCTTTCTTCTTGTTTAATTTTGCATGTTTGAATTGTTTAAAGCGGTTGTGCAATACAGTTGAAACATTAGCTAATTATTCATACCACAAAGCATTTCCTGGAAATATTCAATGTTAATGTCACGACATTTCCAGTAAATGCTTTGGCTTGTAAATAGTCCTAATAGAGTTTAGTAATATCAAGATATTATTTGGAATATTTACTAATTGTAATATCCAAGTAAGTAATTTTATTTAAACAACAATGCATTTCTGTAAATATTGGAATGTTAATGATTGGAATTACACTGTTTATATTAAACTAACTGGAAATGTAAAATTAACTTATTGGCATTTGCATGAAATATATAAGTATCGTCTAATTGCAATATCAATTTCCGTGTATTGAGAGTTATATACAGTAGTCAACGTTTGAAGGGGATCATAAAAGTTCAGCAAACTTTGATGAAAGGTATAATATATAATATATTTTATACCTGTATAATATTACATATGCAAGAAAGCATTTCCTGAAAGAATGTTGGGATATTAATTGGAAATAGACCGCTAATACCTAACTAACTGGAGTTATTTATATAACAAACCTTTTACTTAACAGACTTATCTAGGTGTGCAGTGCAGTTTTTCACTTATTTTATTTTGTAAGAAATACTCGTGTTTCAGTTCAGTTGACATTGCTTTGCCAGCATCATTTGATCAGCTGTCGTTGAAATCCAAAACATGGACTCAAGGCTAGTTGCAAAGCCAAACACAAAGACTTCCCTGCGGGCACATTTTGGTCTTAACTCAAATGGAAAATGAAAGCCCTATAACTCTGATGGGCCATCTCTGCAGCAAAACAGTGGCAGTTAAAGGCACCAAGACCTATAAAATGGCAGTTGCAGTTGCTCCCCAGCAGTAGACCATTGCAGAGGCTTCTGGCCCAAGTGTGAATGTGATATGAACGCTGCAAAAGCTTGACAAGCAGAATGAATTGCCAGGAAAATCTCAGAAATTGCAGTTCCCGGCCTATGTAGCCAAATGAAAGATGTCAAGGTTTAAAGAACCTGACTTGGCCATTACACACGTGTGATCAAGTGCAGATGTTGCCCCATACGCGAGCTTAACAATACATTACCCCACCAATGACTGGACGCCACCAAGTGTGAAATAAGATATGTACCAGGGAAACTCATAGCTGAATGGCTTCAGTATGCTTTGGCAGACTTGGTATTAGATTAGCAGAAAATTTCCTGCATAAGCACGGATAGCCAACAGTACTCAGCCGGACGTGCAGAACTGTTTTAATGAATGAAGAGGAGGGCGTAGAGTTAAGCGAAAGTATTTGTACAACAATTAATCAGCTGAGCAATATTTCACGATCGCGACAGCGCTAGGCTGAAAGGGTCATAAGTGTGTTTACCGACAATCTCTAAACCATCATTCTGCAACGTTGGACTGTTTTCCAAGAACACTTGATGGATTGTGACAGGGAATGGGACAGGATTGTTTACAGCTTGTTGTTGTTTCTTCTAAAGGTCTACGTTTTAGTTTATTTACTTATTATAGTACGATACGCTGCACGGTTTTTACTGTATAACCAAAAATCGGAGAGAAATGTAGTAAATACACACTCACTGGAGTGAGAAATGCCTAGTAGATTGCAGCCTCCGTGTTTCAAAACCAGCGAGCTGCCTAAGCAGACAGCAAACATGCAGTATGCAGTTTTTAGGATGGGTCTTTGGCTGCAGTCTTTGTACATCTCACCTTTTCAGGGCATCCGCATTGGCGACCGGGTCACAAAAGCAAGATGCTGTGCATTTCCTTGGATGCTGTTGCAATGATGCACTTTTTAAAGTGACTCTTTTGCGGTGAAAAAGCAGGAGTCAGCCTTTTCACAAGTCTTTAGCCCTTTAGTCCTGCTTTTTCAATACAGTGCAGCTTCCTCTCAGGCATGTAGGGATTACTTAACTCGGTAGGGAATAATTGTCATGGCCTATTTCTGCGGTTTGAGACCTAGTGCTGTGGAGTATTAGATCTCAACTTGATGCATTGTATTTTAAACAAGGAGGTAGCGCAATCTTATGTTTAGCTACCATGGTACTACAGTCAGAAGTTGTGGTTTAATGTAATTTAGATTATTAGTTTTATTCCCTTGAAACCTATGAGAAACTTACAATTATTTTGGTCACTATTTTCTTTGTTACTGTTATATTGGTTAGTTTCTTGTTTTTGATGTCAGTGGTGGCTAATACAAGGTATTTTTGTGGAAACCAATGGTATATTTATTTGGTATATGTGGTTATGGTATATTTTTTGTTATGGTATTATTAATCATCGTTATTAGTCTGATGTCTTGTTTTTGTTAATTAAAAGACATTATACTCACTGCTTCTGTAGGTGAGGCTGGATCATGAATGATTCGCATGAACATAAAACGTATGAAACATATTTCTGCTGATCAAGGGCGCGTTTCCCTCAGTACCAATAATGTTACTCCTCTGCATCTTCAGTCAGTCAGATGTTGGGAGTAAATCACTACTGCTATGTTCATTAATACATTCAACATCAAAACACCTCAATCTCTCAGGAGTCATGCTTGTCTCTGTGTCACGGTCTGATGACGGATCACTCAGGGCGGGGCTGAGGTAAGACACCAGTTCAGTCTGTGTGACACGCTGCTGTCAATCAAATATTGTGGGAGTGGCCTCTGTCTGTGTGACGTCACACCGACATGCATTTGAGAATGGCTTGATTTCAGAAGGGGCAACTTATTTTTATTAAATTAAAAGAAAACTACTGGTGGATCTTTATCATTGTAGGGTGGTTGTGTACACACACTCCCAACACACATTTCAGTCCAAACAGCTTGTAAAAGTGCATGTACCACCGTATGACCCCTTTAAATGGAACAATATTTGAACAAAACAGGGAAAGAAAACATTTTTATTTGAAATATCAGGCTTTTACTGACCATGTGATAGAATTTTTTTACTTATGGCTTCAAATATCAGCATCTGCACCAAATGCGTATTTTTCCATATTCTCATTATGTTTAAAATGTAGAATGTATAAATTGGCATCTTTATTATTATTATTATATATATAATGTCAGACTATTTGCATAAATGCATATAAACATCAGTTGTCACTCTATAGCCTAATCTCCTAATAATTTCCAAATAATGTCTATGTAAGGTGATATTTAAATACTTAGTTTTATGATCAAAGTTAGGTTATGCTTCAGTTTGTGAAATATAAAGGTTATGTTTACTCTGAAAATCTATAAAGATTTTAGAACAAAAACACATGGGTATTGAGACTTGAAGAGGGACATTTTTAGCGGTATCTAATACTAAAAGGCCTTTTTCTTACTAGAAAAAAAATCTAAACAATAAATCAGATAGTAGATGTGAAGAAGATTGTACAACAGGTTTTTCAGCATTGTTTAATGAAACATTGACAAACCCTGAAATTTGTGTCAAATATGATACAATAGGCTTTATAGGGTTAGGTGTCATTGATTTGAACCAACAACATTGTTAGTGCAGTTACAGGACATGTGGGATTTTCATGTGATTTGCAGTTTGCCATATTTTATTGTAATGTAGGTGCATTATGTTTGTTAATCTTAAAATACAAATGTTAATGGAAGGTGTGATCTAATCTAAGCAGAATATAAGTAATTTTATTTCATGATAATGATATACGTCACAATATAGTTCTTTTTGCTTTATATAAGGTGCATGATATCAGCCTTTTTTTAAACAATAGAAATTTCTGAATATCACGTATCAAGTAAAAAAAAAAAAAGAAGCTCGCTGATGACAATTAAACAGTCAATGATTAAATAAGAATAAAAAACTAATTGCAACCAATAGCACAAAAAAAAACTACAGTAGAGAAAAAAAAGAAATGCTACATACGTTGAATAAAGAAATCAAATGTTTAAAACTACTGCTTATTCTTCACTGTGTAAATGTAATTATATTTCTTAAGCTTGAGTTTATTAATGAGTTTTAGTTGATAGCAGTCCTATTTATTTATTTTCCCTCATGTTGTTTATACAACATTAACCCTTTAAGTGGTGAGTTTAAAATATTCCACTAATTAAACTAATAAATTGCTATTTACTGCTTTTTATGAGGATATTTGCAAAGACAGGCATTTTGACGCAGAATAGAGTGTGTATTTAACCATTCAAGACGTATAAAACAGCAATAATTAATCAATACTCCTACGTTTTTTGTTACGTGCAAGTATATATTAAACCACAATTCGAGTTGTGAGCGTGTAACCACGATAGGGAAGATGGTCCAAAATCTCTACTGGTTGACATTTCATTTATCTCGGTCAATCTTGTCTACTGGTATTTCTCCCACCCCTACTACTGAGTGTATTTGAACCTTTTACAGACAGAAACTAGATCCATGTAAAGGGTTAAGTCTTAGTTTTGTGCCCCGCCTCTTCCCACACGTCCCTTTATATGATCTGTCTGAATTAAGCATATAAGGGATTTAATCTACTCGGCAAGTGGAGTTTCCCTCCTGATGACTGTTGCCTTGCCCACTCTAGACATGCACCTTGCTGGAGGCTTGCAAAAAGTTTTGATGACTCTGGCTTTTTCCTCCTTTGACACATCAGGGTCTCTGGCGAATGCTTAGCAATAAGTGTCAGACAACGCAAAGTCCTGTTATTCCCCTTGGCCTGCTACTGCTTGTCGTGCTTGAGGGGAGAGGATGTCAGAAGCACTTGGCTTTGACAGGCTGTAGCCACACATCAGCCAGTGCATCTAGACTCAGGAAGTGGCTTAGAAAATGTAACGAAGGGGAGGGCGATGATGCCATAAGCTCTGGGAGTTTGTCAGAAAGCAAGAATGAAGCTTATGCACTTGAAGAATTTTGCAAGCAGAACTTTTTAAGCTTCCAGTATGCCTGATGGTTGTCGTTCAGGGCTGCTGTGCATGCTCGCTTCACCATGCTTGGTGAAAAACGCCTAATTGGGAACTGTTAATCTTTGCATGGTAGATCAACCACAGAAACTGAGTATTTTTTGTATACATGGAATACCCTGATGATACTCCGTCAGAAGGACTGGGAATTGGAAGATAAATCATAAAAAAAAAAAACGGCAATCCTGTATACAAAATTTGACAAAATGTGCGGTTTACAGTGAGTCCCCCCTGAGCAAAATACCACGTTTCCAAAATCAACTGGAAATAGTATAAGCTAGGGATGTTCATTTCAGTTATTTCTCCTTACTGTCAACCGACGCTAGTTCACCGATTATGAATCAACAACATTATTAAATTAGAAAGGATAAGCGCTTGTGACCCGTTAAAAATAGTAATATTTGTTTTCTGCAGATTCATTGTACAAACACAAAGACTAGTAAGTGCTGCAGGTCACAATTCTGTACGTGTAGAAATGGCAGAGAAAAGGAATGCTGTGCGCTGATGCTCACATCTGTTGACATTTCCGACGCCTTCCTCAGTTGCTTAATAAAAGCGGGCTTTGCACACAAAAAAGTGCATGTGTCATTAGTATGAGAGAAAAATTCGGTTACAGCACTGTTGGACGCGGGCCGGGTTCGGACAGAAAAATGCGTCCCGATCCGCGCTCTATTACTTATGATGACAGCGGAAATAAAACAATAGATAGATCTGCGACTGTATGAAAGTATTGTGTAACACGCATCCAATTCTGTTTATGAATGATTACATGAAACCGTGACCCTAAAACCGCGATGTGAACCGTGCCACCCCTAATGATCATATCTATTTCATATCATACGCCTGCAGCTCTTTTGCGACCAGAGAAAAAAACATTATAAAGAATAAATAGGCCTGTACGAGAAACATGTCGCTATTGTACCTAAATAATAAATCAAGAAAACTAAAGAAAGTAAGCGCAATAGGAATCAAGCCTGTAGCAACAGTGACCCAATTAATATCAAAGATAAAATCATTTTTATATAGGCAATGAGTGGCGGATTTTAACGATGCAGCAAACCTTTTAAAATAATTAGGTAAAATACTGAAATAAGTAAAATGTAACTGATTGTATTAATCGGTCAAAATTCATATCTGTCAGTTAGCGGTTAAATGGTTAAAATGAACATCCCTAGTATGAGCCTTTTTTTTTTTTTTTTTTCTCCCCAGAAAATATTTGATCAGATTTGTAAGAGTAGACCCATGAGTTTTTCTGCTTTGATTTCACCAAACCAAACACCAAAATAACTTCATGGCGCTTATTGAAGTGCTAAACATGTAACAAGAGATTGTGTGACCATTATACTAGGCTATTGTTTAAAAGGTTCAGTAGATATTTTACATACTGAATTTAAAGCAGTAAACGGTGTACTAGGCTATATTTTGCCTGCTGATATTAACTTAACAAACATGCATAGAAAAGCATGGTTTCTTGTTCAGATTTTGAAGAAAGAATGTAGCAGTAATTAAACTTACAGTGAACACTGGAAAAAGAGCCTTCACTTTAGGTTTTTTGGGAAACACACCTACTCCCAAAAGGACACGCTATCTATCCTGCGCTGATTACGCAATTGCAGTAGTTTGTGGATTAAAAAAATGACTATTTTTAAGCATATCCCATCTGTTCATGATGAATTAGAGATGAGCTGGAGCGAATGATGCCATCACTGTTTGCTGAAGGACAGATGTCCTGGGTCTGCCGGTCAGTCCATGGTCGAGCTGACCACAGCTCATCTGCCGACACATTACACATGCATTACTGCTTTAAGGACAGACTCAAAACCGTGTCGCTACAGTGACCCCGCAATGAGTCCTGGATGATAATTCACGCTGAATAATTGAACGCGTGGTTTGTTATTAGTCTTTTTTTGATGGTTTTGTTTTTAGTCTGGCTCCTTGCATTTGTTTCACAAACAGCTAGTTTATTTTCATCATATCAGAATGAAGTCCATCAGCCCGCTGTGCACCTGTGCCGCATGCCTCTTCGCTACGAGCAGATATTCTGCGTTAAATCAATGCCTCATAGTTCTTAGGACTGTGCAAGGGGAGGCCGTTTAGCTGCAGGCAGTAGATAAGGCCACTCGGCTCTGCTAAATCCTCTCGACTGCCATGAATTTCTCATGGGGCTAAACACACGCAAACCCATCCCTCTTTGATAACAGCCAACTTGCTGTGCTCACAACTTAGATTGGACTGGTTTTATTTTAAAAGCACTTACGCCACTCATGCAGCTGTCAACTCAGCATGACTAAATATGTCAGGACTTAATTTTTAACCACTTTCAGACAGTTGTTTGACTCCGGAATCTACACATCTAAGCGTTCATGTAAAAAGCATAGTCTTATGACCTTACATGCCACTGCTTGACCTAAAGAATAGCAGAGCTTATAGGGATTTCTTTTAGCATCATTTCCGTTCCCAGTTTGTGGTTTCTGCAATTTCAGTCTGCAATTACTTTGAAGGAATTTCATCATTTGCTTGCTTTCATGTCGTTCTAGATCTGTCTACATTTCTGAAGTAGAAATTTAAAAATTGTATGGATCTCTTTTGTGTGTGTGTGTAATGAATGATAATTAAGAGTTTTCAGGCTTCAAAATGGTTACAAATGCTTAAAAAAATCATTTGTAAAAGAAGAAAGAGAATCAGAAAGTCTTTTTAAAGCTTTACATTAGCTTTGTGTGGTGAACAGGTAACAGTTTCTTTTTTTCCAGTTTATTCCTGGTATCTGCAGTTGGGTGATTGAGTTGAATTCAAACCCGTTTAAAAAAAAAAAAGACTGTTAAGTAAGCAGGCTCAACCAATTAGTTGAGCAGATCTGATTCAGTTAAGTGATTCATTCATGAATTAGACATCATTATGAAAAGAACTGAGGAAAGCTGGAGCAAATATCAATGTTTTCAGTGGATAGTCTTCAGAAAACTATGGTACTCTCATGAACACTTGTTGAAGACTGATAAGGAGGAGAAGTTGTTTAAGGATAAACTGTCATTGTTACTTGTCATTATTACTTTTCTGGGCCTTGAATGTGATAGATCCCTTGCTGTTTATGCAGGGTCAGAAAGGTCTCGTATTGATTAAAAAAAACGTATATGGTTTTGGAATGGTACGAGGGTGAGTAATTAATGACAAAATTGTAATTTTCAGGTGAACTATCCCTTTAACAAAAGAGGCATTGTCAACCGCTTTTTTCTTGCATGGATTTAGAAATCAATAAAAAGAGAGCTGATACGCTTTGATATTTTCTTTCACATCTGCCGCTTTGATTTATAGGCGCCAAGAGCTGCAGGGAAGGGCAATTATTATCACAGTAGTGTGGAAATTGATGAGTCGACTCGGATTCTGCCCCTTCTACATTCTGCAAGGTTCGATTTTCAGACCGCTTTTGTTTGCTGAGTGACTAAGTGACACTAATGTTGGCATTTGACGCTTCACGTCTATCATCCCAGGATCAACCCTGACCTGAGTTTATTTCCTAAACCTCGTTAAGTATATTGAAACCCTGTGAGGAATAAGGTTAATAAGGGTTGGTATATTTCTGTGGAATGAGCATGCGAGTCGACGCTTCCCCTCTGCTGATTTATTATGGTGTGTTAGTGGAATGCTGAGGCAATAGCTTCGAAACTCACGTTTGCCCCCCGCTAACACAATCATACTGTATCTCATGGAGCATTTCTTCACCAGGCGTCTGCGCTGATGGATGGAGGTTGGTTTAGAAAAGCACTTTCCCTCTACGTCTATTTGTGGACCCTGATATTTGGACTTGAACTTCACCATGGGGGTGGGTGTTATGGCAGAATAATTAAGCAGATGGTGTCAAGTGATTTTGTATAATGGTTTAGCACCAGATGCACATGATCATCCTTGTAATCATTTCTCTTGATTTGAATGGTAAGGGGGTTATGGGTGCTCTCTCATACTGGAAAGATGGATCGGAAATCGCTCTTAATTCCTTGCCGACACTGTAGCTCTGTTCCTTAATGAGCCTCCTATATAGGCAGCATCCTAAGTGGCATTAGTGACTGATTGAGAACACTCTGCTATTAATATAATTTTTTTTTCTAATTTAGGGTATTTTGTAAACTTTTTATAATAATTGAAATAATTTTAATTCACTTAATTATTTAATTTAAATTATTAGTACGTTTACAAAAATGTAAAATTTATTTTTAAATAATAATTGTATTTTTTTTTTAAATTGAAATGATTATATAATTATTAAATTAAAGATGCATTTATAATCAGCATTTCTCCATACCTTTATACCTAGGTAATTTTTTTTCTCTTCCTCTTCTTGTTGCAGTGCATTTTGGGGTTGCTTTCTCCAAAAGGATACATTCAGTGCTGCCTTAAATTTTGTCTAAAATATCTTTAAATGGATAATTATAAACCCAGTCTTTTAAAACCGTCTTCATGCTGTGTTTTTGGAATGAGACTAATGTGTTTTTACACTGTTTTAAAATTCATGTAAAATAATTTTTCGCACAAGCTGTGCTAGTCTGGGCACTGCAGTGCAGGTGCAGTGTGGTTACCTAGAAGAGATGCAAAACATTTGATTTTTACAACAGATAGTTCTTTTTGATCTCCTCAAACGTTTCTGAATAAGAAGATAAGATACATAAGGTACAATACATAAGACAAGGTGTAGCGTGTAAAATGGATCAAAGCAGCGTACCGGGAATACACTTTATTGACTTTACTCAGGCCTCTGTGGAGGAATGAATCTTTTGATAGCAGCCCATCCCTGGTGCGTTCCTGTGCAGGCACGCCCTTTTCAGAAAGGATTCGATGACAGCATTATAAAGGAAGCTCAGTGAAAAGGTTGCAGTCCCGGTGTGACGTTCGTCCCAGCTCTGAAGCAAGAACATTGATTTTGCACAGGCATGCGCTGTAGCATTTGCAGAAGCTGTAACCCTGAGCTTTGCCCTTTTATTGTGTGTGACCCCTTCTAGACATCGAAGTAACATGGGAATACGATGCGTGACATTTGCCGTTATGCTCCAGAGTCCTAAAGCGTTCACGTTGACAGTGATTTTATCACTGGAGGTCATCAGGTCACTCTGCAGTAGCTGACTGTGATCACAAATGAGATTCATTACCGCTGTATATATACGTTCTCATTGTGTATAGATGGTAAATCTGTTTTCTTGCTGCAGAAAATTAAAGTTATGCTGGAGATTATATGTAAATTGCATTAGTGAATCATCATGAACAAGATGAATGATGATCAGCTCACCCAGGAGGTGATTTATTTATTTATTTATTTATTTTTTTTGCAATGCGTAATGTTTTTATTATATCTCTCTGTGTGGTTAGAGACAAATTGTAACGGACAGTGGAATTACTCAACGGCAGCTTATTAACTTTGCATCTTTCCCACACTCAACTACAGTATCTCACAACAGATGGATGATGTGGGCTTCACTGCCTTCACTCCTTTAGAGAGCAACAGTTGGATTATAGGAGGGGAAAAAATAAATATCGCATTCAAATTCTCCTAGGATAGATGGATATTTAGGAATAATGTAGTTTATATGTTTAAAAAAAATAGTATAGTTTATGTTTATAAAAGTATATAGTTTATATGTAAATTTTTTTTTTTTTTTTTTTTTTTTAAATAACACTGTAATGATTCTCGAGGCTCGTGCGGATCCATTTGCAACAATCTTTAATAGAGTAGTCGTACAGGCAAAGGTAGG
>JAUYWG010000053.1:13011912-13021928 GCA_034779775.1 Enteromius afrohamiltoni
TTTAATTTTTTTTTTTTTTTTTTTTTTTAAATGTAAAAAAAAAAAAAAAAAAATAAAATAAAATTATTTATTTATTTATTTATTTTTTCAGTTGTTATCATTATTATTTATTTTATTCAAAACAGCCCAACTGTATTTTCTTTGATATTAAAGGGTTACTCCAAATTAAAAATGTTGTCATGAATCACTGGCCCTCATGTCGTAGCAAACCTGTAAAAGCTTTGGATGTCTTTGGAAAACAATTTTAAGATATTTTGGGTGAAAGTTGGGAGGCTGGTGACTGTCCCATTGACTGCCAAGTAATGAACACTGTCAAGGTCTAGAAAAGTATGAAAGACTGTATCAGAATAGTCCATCTGCCATCCGTGGTTCGACCGTAACGTTATGAAGCAGTACACCCAGAGGGTGCATCACAGTCAGAGGGTTAAAGAAGATTTTCTCAGCATTTCGATTTTTCTGTACCCTCAGATTCCAGATTTTCATAGAGTTATATCTCGGTCAAATATTGTCCTATCCATCCAAACATACATAATAGGGAAGCGTATTTATTCAGCTTTCAGGTTATGTATAAATCTTATACACTTACATGTGAACACTTACGACTGGTTTTGTTGTCCAGGGTCACGTTTAGCTTTGTCACAATATGAAGTCTTACAGACGGGCAAAGTAGCCTATATTTGTAACTATTTTGTGATTTAAACTTCACATTGTATTTCATACTCAAAAAAAATGGGACATTGTAAAACTCCTGTACACATTTATAGATATTTATTTCATTACATGATGTGCAGTCTATCATAATCTTGTACTTTTGTAACTTGTAACTTACAACCAAGGCATAATTCTCGTTGTTGTGGATTTGTTTAAAAATTAATGGGGGAGGGGGATGCTTCCTCAAACTAGACTTTTGCGCACTCGTGGTTGCCGTTGCATTCTGAAACCTCCTCTGGATATGCTTGCTTGTCACCTAATGGTCACTATTGCTTATGTCACATTGAAACCCTCACTCATTGACCATGAGTGACTTCCTTCTGCTGTTATTATGAACGGGGATTAAAGCTGAATACTCACGAAGAACATGACATTTTAGTTCCTCTAATGAAACATCTGACATGCAGAGTCTGTGCGCAGTTCACTTTGTGTATGATTATTGTCCACTTCCTGCTGTGTAAACACTTCATCAAGAGCTAAAACAGCAGTGCTCATAATGGCAGGTTTTCATTACTGTGCTGACCTTTCGTGTACGTCGTCTGGCATCACTTCAAACCACATTCGAAATTACCTCTGCTAAAAGAGAGCTAAAGCTTAACTAATAAACCTGTTATATTGTGATTTCTGGGATTTATATGAGTGCAAGATTTGATTTATGGTCTGTTTTTGCATATGGGCTCTATTTTGACATTTCCTGTGCTACGGTAGTGCCTGTGATTTCCTGTATCGTGGTGGCCTTTTGTTGCCTCTGAGGTTGAGCACGATGGTAATCTGCCGATGAGGAGGTGCAGATAAAGTCCAACGGTGGATGGGAAGGGTTAGAGGGGACAATGGACTTGCATCCAAATTAAGATCGCTTCCCTTAGTGCAGCTTCCTGTTACTGTTTTTACGCCACTTTTGACATTGACCTTCCTTACAGCATTTGACTAAAGATCCTCACGTCTGAAATTACTGACATGCCACACAGGATCCGTGCACTGACTGATTTTACTTTTATGGCTGCCAGCTGTCGCCACCATGATTATTGGTGGCTTAGAGTCCTCTTGGGAAGTTTGTATTTGTGTGTTGTGAAGTCATAATTACGATGTCACGTGCGGTCAAAGCAGGATGCATGCATACAGTTTAGTTTTTGAAATCTACGTCGCCGAAATGATTCTTTGGTAGTGCTGCGTTAAGTTTTTATGATTTTTAAGGTGCTGCAAATTCAGTCATATTTTGTACATTTCTATGGTATTTTCTAAATGCAATTTCGAAGAACAAACCAAAACACATTTTCATTTTTAACCAGCTTAAAGGGATAGTTCACCCCCTTTTTTTTTGTATTCAGTTGTTTTAAACCGCTTTCTTTTTTCTGTTAAACACAAAATATATTTTTAAGAAAGCAGGTAAACAGATGTTTGCCAATAGCCACTAACTTCTATAATATGAGGAAAAAATACTATGGAAGTCGGTGGCTACTGGCAACCGTTTAATTACAAACGTCCTTCAAAATATATGTTTTTGTGTTCAACAGAAAAGCAAATGAACCATCTCTTTTAAGAAAACTCCTAATTACAGCTTGGTGAAATTCATATTCATTCAACTCTAATTACTGTCTTTTTGATTTGACTTGAACGCACCATATGTTTGAAATGTGTCTGCACTGCATGACGAGCAACCTTTTACGTTATCTGGACCAGTTGAGGTGTGTTGATGCCATCCATCAAGAGATTTGTATAAACCTGAGTGGCTAAATCTCAAGGAAGTGCAAATGTCTGTTTGTGTGTACCGTGCTTTATCATCTATCTGAAATAGTAAGCTGACACGTTCTTGAGGAGTCTGACAGTTCAGTAGGTGTGAACTCCTTCAAGGCTTTGACTTTAATATGGTACAGTGCGGTTAGTCAGCTAGTTCCTGCGCTTGTAAGTGAGCTCACACTCTGTACACGGTGTCAGGCTGGGCATAACAGCACCAGGCCAGGGCTCACGCTCACACATGTGACAGGCCTGACAAAAAGGGTTGGATCCAAACCCACGCCGTTGCTTGGTAACCTCACCAAACCATCACTTAATCTCCATGAGTCATCAGCCGGCCACAAATGACATCACAAAGCAACAATCAACAAGGGATGGGTCACGCCGGTCGCATAAGCAATAAATGAAGTTCACTAATTCAACTATATTTGGTATATCTCCCAGAGTGTTTTCTTTTCACTTATTTTATGCGCTAAACTTTCTGCACAATCTGAGGATACTATATTTGATCACATAGTATATTGTGGTGGTATTTTTATTTGGTTTCACTACTAGCTTCAGAAGTAACCTCTGCCACTCACATTTAAGATGTTTTAATAATATATTTTTAATAAGTCTAAATGGCATATTTGCTAATGGATTTATTTATATTTAAACTGTTATGTGTTGTTATTATTGGGCAATCTCCACCAGGTACAATTTTCTGATTGTTTGCATCTTGTTTTAGGCCCATACATTTTTTTTTTGTACTTTTCATTACATTTCTAGTAGGTTAACATGGCACAAATGAACACTGATGAAAAAAAAAGAAAAATTAGAAGCGCTCTACGCCAATGTTAAAAAGTGTAGCTTGCAGCACATTCAGTAACACAGAAACTTGTCAAATGAATCAATAAAAAATTGTATTGCCGGTGATTCAGACTTGGGTTACATGTGCAAGCTGTCTTTTGTGCGAAATCCATAAAAATACTTGTTATACATTTTTTTGTTCAGCAGTAGTAGCTACAGATAGCGTTGTCGTCATCCTCTGTTGTTATGTCTTAAAGGCATAGTTCACCTAAAAATGACAATAATCGTTAATTACAGGACATTGTTACAATAGTCCGTGTGACATTAGTGGTTCAACTGTAATGTTATGACATTATAAAATACGTTTTGTTCACAAAGAAAACAAAAATGTTCCTCTCCTACATCCAAGGCGGAGGCCGACACGAAAGAGAGGTTATTGTTGAACAAACTCATTTTTTATCCTTGCACACAAAGCATTCTTGTGTCTTAATAAAATACAAAATAATAAAGGGGGAGTAATTAAAGACAGAATTTTCATTTTGGGGTGTACCATTCCTTATAAGTGCAATATGGCCACCTGCTATGTTGAGAGTGTCAATCAGACACTGTGTTTTTTTTTTTACAGTATTGTGTAGTATTAGCATGATAACAATATTTCACGTATTTCCCCAACATTTATAACTAGATCGTCAGGTTTCGATTCTCTTAACCTGTTTGTGGGAAACAGGCGATTCACCCAGGCAGTAATAAACCGCAACATTCGCCACTGCACACCTGCCCTTTTTGTGAACACGCCGGCGAGTAAAGCAGGCGCCTCTGTGTAACCTCCCAACGCTCTCTGGAGGAGGGACCGGCTCTGACATGTGTGAGCGTCTCAAGAATGCACAGCGGTTTTGACTTGTAGCGGTTAGCAGCCCACAAAGCTTTGGAAGTGGCTGTGGGGGCCCTGTGTTTTGCATCCGTGCTCTGGAGCACCGCGGAGCTGCACAAGGTCATGGCTTCACAGGGCTATCTTTAGCTTGATAAACGGGCTTCAGTAGATTAGACGTAATGAAAATAAAGAGATACACGCAGAGTTATCTGTCAGGGAACGGGGAAGTGTGGGTTGAATTCTGCTGCATTATCTGCAATTCTGGCCTACTTTTTCTCCGCGAGATCGGCTCGTATGTCCACTCATCCATCTGGAGTGGCCCAGTTTACTGGGTTGAGTGCATGATTTTAAATATTTGAGCAAAGGTGGTGGAAAGAGCTGTTCTGTGGAAAGGCTGGAGATCTATAGCTCCCAGTAATATTTGGATTTGTACATCTATAATGACAGCTTTTCTGTGGATGACACACACACACACTGTTTTTTTTTTTTTTGCCTGTGACTGACAACAACATACTGTTACTTTAGAAGGTATTTCACACTTAGATGAAGCAGCACAACGAAACCGATACATCTAGACTGTTCAGAGATGTTTTGTTTCTCAAGAATCAAAAATATGGAGTATTTTCATTTAGGTTTTCTTCATCCTTTAATGTTTGTTCTGTCGTGTGTCTTGATTTGTAATTGTATTTAATAAGAAACTCATCCACTTATATGGCTGCTTTAAGCATTAGCTGTGTCTTACAGCACCGACTGCTTTGTTCCACTGAGGGTTTGTCTCGTAACCTTTGCGGGTTTGATTTTAATGAAGTGTCGTTCTTAATTTGCAGGTTTCACCACGGAGGGCCTTTATCGAGTGTGTGGAAACAAGACGGATCAAGACAACATTCAAAAACAATTCGACCAGGGTAGGTACTGATTTTAACCGGGCTCTGTGGGAAATTAGGCTTCATTTGCAGGTGCTTGATGGCATGCCGCTAGGACACATGTTGGAGGATATTTCACAAATTGGATCGGAGGAGACTGGTAAACTCTAGTTTGAAGGGTTAATTTGTGTATTAGATTTTTCTCATCACCTTTTAGATTCATTATGGTTCTCTTGAAGACACACACTGCTCAGCAGAAAGCTAAATGGTCTCAGGTCTCTGCTTCAGTTATTTGCTTAATTTTAGTGTGCATTATATGAATCATATTTATTGGATTTTAAAATATATTTTTCCTTTTATTTAATTTAAATGTGTATATATAATAATTTAAATAAAATGCGTTTAGTTTTTTAAATAGTTTAGAAGATTTTCTGTTCACACAACATAATTGTTAACATAATTTACATAATAACTTACCTTTTTTGTTGTTTTTGTTATAAGCCGCTTTTCCACTATGGGGCCGAACAGTTCTAAGAACTGTCAGGTACGGTTCCAGTTGTGTTTCCACATGAGCCTGAAACTGCATGGTATGATTACAAATTGGTTTACTCAACCGTGCTGGTGAAGTGCGTGTACGTGATGTCGCCTGGCTGCTAGTTACTCTGTAGCTTGCTAAGCGTGCTGTTTTGAGCAGTGTAAACCCAAATTAGCAATAAAATTGAAAGAAATTTCTGATCATCCTCCGTAAGGTGGTTATTTACACCTCATATAATAATAAAATCACGTTTGTGTTACCATGACAACAACATGACACATTCGAATTGCATTCCAAAGAGATCCGTTATCAGCCCCGCAGTGGAAAACGAAGCCAAAACTGTATCGATCGGTTCTGCCTGGTAGTGGAAAAGTGGCTATTATTTATATGCTTTTTTCATTTTTTTATTTTTAAATCAAGTCTTAAATGGATATTTCACCCAAAAATAAAAAAAAACTAAAATTCTGAGAGCTTTCTGACCCTCCAACTTGAACTGAGGTCTTAGGGGTTTAGAACTACATGAAGGGGAGTAATTAATGACTATTTTCATTTTTGGGTGAACTATTCCTTTTAAAGGGTGAACTCTCCATTCAATAGCATGAATGATGAGAAACAGGTCCTGAATTACTTGATTACGATCTGCCACTCTGTAAATGGACCATTCCTGTAAAAACAAACTTGACATTTGTGGCTTCTGACTGGCGTGATGCCTGTAGGCCTCTTTCAAGCTGTGATTCGCACTAGTTATTAGCTTATGCAGGACATTTTTAGCTTAAATCTCCTTGTGACACAGAAAAGCGATCCGTTATATTCTCATTTTGAAGCTCAGAATTAAATTGTCACTACACTGACGATATATTGAGGCAGCTACAGGCTCGCGGTGGGCGGTATGAACAAAATGTATTCTACAACACCAACAATTTGATTTTACTGTAATGGTTTACATCACAATGTAGTTATTTTGGCAGCAAATCCATTGAAAAATATATTCTCTATATTAAATAGCTGTGTGAATTTAGTCGTTTACTTCAGTTGATTTTCCTTTTTTTATTTGTAGCTTGATGGACAGGCACCGAAATGCTAAGATTATTCATTCAAATAAAGCGTGGCATCCATGCAAAAGCGGCTTTTAGCGTCAAAACAATAAAACTGACCAAAAAAATGCTGTGCATAACAAAAAATAAGTTGTTCTTCCTGACTTTGAAATATATTTCCTCTTTTAGATGATTTCCTCATTGCTCTCGTGTGTAATACCATCATTACAGAAAATATATACTTGCGGCTGAAGTGAATCCACTGTTGTTTTTGAATCAAACGCTAGTCATCTCTAGCTGGTGAGCTGTGGAGATGAGTGGGTGGAAAATCTTCAGCCGAGTGACCAGATTATTCACTCAGTGAGCCATCGTTTGCCCAAAAGAGCTACTATAGGCATCAGTCTGCCCGCTGGCCTGGAGCCATTAGCCTCCCTCTCTCTTTCTCTCTTCCATCCTCACGATAATGTGAATTGGGTGCTTTTTCCCCTGCTTGTGTTCATTCAGTGCCTTTGCGGAGAGATCTAGTCTGACAGCTGTCATTTCACCTTAAACCCGGCTCTTAGCCTCTCTTTCTCTTTCTCGTTCCGATTTATTTTCCTTTTCTCCGTAGTTTTCCTTCTATTCTGCTCGGTCCTGGTAAATCTGTTTTAGTGGCTTTTCCAGCACTGACAAAGGGAGTCGGATGCTTATGCAAGCTCACACTATTTTTCGTTCTTCTCTCAGACCACAGTGTTGACCTGATAGTGATGGATGTAGCTGTGAACGCCGTGGCTGGGGCCCTGAAGGCCTTCTTTGCCGACCTCCCCGACCCCCTCATACCGTATTCTCTCCACCCTGAGCTAGTGGAAGCAGCCAGTAAGTATCGATTCATTCGGGTCAGCAAGTGCTTCCTCTTTGGGTGAGATTTGTGGTAAAGGACTGCTTCAGTTTGTTTCATTAAATACTTTTAAGCTGACAGTTTCTGCTGAATGCGGCATTTAGTAGCTTTTAAGGAATAGTGTTTTATTTCTTTTTTTAAATGTACATAAAGCTGTAACTTAAGTCAATCATTTGTAGATGGATTCCTCCATACTGTAGCACTGTTGTAAAACATAACAGTAATTTCTTACGATAAAAGTAACACTGCATAAAACTGCATGCAATTTTTTCCACACTGTAAAATAAGTTGGTATAGATGATGTGATGTTCTGAATGATTAACACAAAAGCCTCAACTAAATCAGGGCTCATCACCAAGTCTACATATATTTGGTCAAAAAATACAGTAAAAATAGTAATATTGTGAAATATTAACATTTAAAATAACTGTTATGCAGATAACAAATAACAATAGTCATGTCACTGAATGTAGTTAAAGCTAATTATTTAGTTTTGCATTATTTATTTAACGCATCCTTGCTAAATAGAAATATTTATTGGCCTTTACTGATCCAAACTTATTTTTATAACATTTTTATAATCATTTTTATTATTTGTTGTTTATATATGTGACCCTGGACCACAAAAGCAGTTCTGCGTAACGCAGGTATAATTGTAGAAGTAGCCCAACAATACACTGTACGAGTCAAAGCTAAAAATGGTATTTTATGGCAAAACTTGCCATAAAGGATATTAAGTAAGTTCATGTTCCTTGATAATTTGTACATTTCCTACTGTAGGTATATAAAAACTTTATTTTTGATTAATAATATGCCTTGCTAATGACTTCATTTGGACAACTTTAAAGGCAAATTTATTATTGTTATTTTTTTCTCAGTATTTTTTTAATATCCTCAGATTCCATATTTTTAAATATTTGTATCTCGGCCAAATTGTCCCATCATAACGATGACAACCCATGCATCAATGGGAAGCTTATTTATTTATTTAGCTTTGTATGATGTATAAATATGAATTGGTTTTGTCGTCACACATAGCCGAGTTATGCATTTCTACTTTTCACTTGTTCCTCTCCATTAATATAGCCTTGGCAGCAGGCATGTCACATAATTATTAACAAACAAATATTTCACAGAAGGATTGGAAAAACTGCCGCAAAAGGACATTATTTTACTGCCAGTATCATGTGTCTGACCCCAGCCTCTCGTTCAAACTTCAGTCTTGAAACAGCAGGTCGGCGGTAAAATGAAGCAGGTTTAGTGACACAGCGTTCATCCGAAAGACAGGAAGTATGTCTGCTACAGTCTTGAGAACAAGCAGCAACCTGCCCATGTTACTTCACCATTTCAACAGCCTACGAGTCAAGTTTTTTTTCTATCTGTACCCGGTTTCGTCTTTCAACTGCGTTCAATATTAATCCCATCACCACACCGTCTAATCCCAGCCCAAGGTAGCTGAGAAGTCATTTAAATGCATCTGCATTTCCGTTTGATGCTTCCGAGTGCTGAATCTAATCCAGGGCCCCCTGTGATGTACTCCTCATTATTTCTGATCCACACTGCTGTAGATAAATGACATTAAGTGCTGGGATGCTGTTCTTTTTGAACATACTGATATTTCAGCTTTATCTCTTTCCTCCCCTTGCAGTTTTTTTGGCCAGGCGGTTGTAGCTTGTTGTTATTATACAGAAATCTCTTTTTGACAATGAGTGTGACACGAATGCACATTTCTGATTGTCAAATATGTATTTATTATGTGTTACTATGCATCTTATACATTTTAAATAACCAGTTATTTTTTAACTTAATTATGAATTGATTGCACGTGTGACATTTTTCAGTATTTTATTCTGATTGGTTAATTTTGGTTATCAGCAAAATTATTATTTTTTTATATAATATATGAGGGTAATATTGAAATTCTTACTGAAATGTTCACTTCTGCAGTTTTGTGTTGTGAAAATAAATGCTAAAAACTAAAATTAGTTATTTACAATTCTACAAGTTAATTTATGCATCACAACATTTTAATGTGCTGTCAAAATGGACATTAATTTTTAAGGTCAATCAATATGAAATTTACCAGAGTTATTAAATGCCTAGTGTATAAGGCTCAATCTTGAGTGAGCGTTAGATGAAATGAGGTACATGTGAATGGATATTAATGTAGGGGTAATGTTTGAAGTCTTTTGCATCACTCTTTTTCATATAATAAACTCAAATCATGTCCATTTTCTTTTATTTAGTAGTTTTGGAATATGCAGGATAATGTACAAAATAGCCTTTTTTTATCACAAAGTAAATATAACATTAATCAAGCGGTATTGATAAATATATCAAAGTCTAAATATGTCCTCGCTTCTGTCTAATGAGTTAAATGTGCTTTCTTCAGAAATTGTAGATCATTATGAGAGACTGCAAGTGCTGAAGGAAATAGTGAGAAAATTTCCTCCTGTGAACTATGAAGTTTTCAAATATGTCATCAAACACCTCAACAGGTAACGCTCTATATTTGTCTTCAGCTATATCTATCTATCTATCTATCTATCTATCTATCTATCTATCTATCTATCTATCTATCTATCTATCTTATCTATCTTAT
>JAUYWG010000053.1:13024685-13040649 GCA_034779775.1 Enteromius afrohamiltoni
TTGATCTCTGTATAATCTTTTAAAATATATAATCATTTTTTTTTTTTTTTTTTTTGTGGTATGATGTATGAAAATTTGGGGTTAGATCCATTGACTGTACTTAATTCCCTATATAAATAAAACTTTTCTTTTTGTTTTGTTTTTCTGTTTTTATTAGATGGTACTGAATACTGTTCCACTGTAAACAGGTGCTGTTTAGAAAGCTTGCAGTCTTTTGTGTGGAATACAGCACAACTCAGAGGTGTTTAGCTGTGATGCGGGAGCTTGTATGTGAATGGATGGGAACAAAAATGACAAGATTTATCTCAATTGACTCACTAAAATGGAGGAAAGGGCTCAATAGGGTAAGTGTGCAGCTGCTAGGATCCCATTTAGTGTAGTTTAAAAGAAAAGAGCAACATTATGTTCATATGACTGCCTCATATGATGTACAAACTAAATATTTTAACATCATCTGCTATGTATTATAGTAAATAAATGATTTTGACAAATGATGTTTGCCTGAGGTCATTTTTTGGGGGGGTGTGAGCCATCACTTGTAAAGAAACAACCAATGGATGGATTTAAAATGTCCTCTGTAATCAGGGTTGCCAGATCTGCTTTATAGAAAGTTTTATTTCAAATAAAATAACACAATATGCCACTTCAAATCCTAAAAAACATATTTTAGTAACTCTTTTGCATTACACACAGTAAACTCTGTAAGATCACTACATATTAAGGCCCAGTTTCACAGACCAGGTTTAAGCTAGTCCCAGACTAAATTGCATGTTTGATCTGTCTCAGATGAAGATATCTTGCTCTGACATATCTTAAAACATCTCAGTGTCATTGTTCTGTGTTAAGATGCACACCTGTAATATTTTCTTACAAGGCATTTTTGTAAAAGTTGCTTAAATATCTTAATTTAACTAATGCCTAGTCCTGGCTTAAGCTAAGCTCTGTTTGTGAAACCGGGCCTTTAAGTAATTTTCATTCACATGCCTTCAAAAAAACAAACTACTGTTGTGCATCTTAAGACAAAACAAAGGCACTAACATGCTTTAAAAACGGTCAGTGCACGTTTCTTTGATATAGCTCAGATTCACATTTAAGCTTAAGCCTTGTCTGTGAAACCGGGGGTTAAAGCTCTGCTTTCATTTTACAGTATTTGATGGCGATGCTAATCTTTTATTTCTTTTTCATACATTTCTGCAAACACACTCTTCATCAGTTTATGTAGAGATTAAATATTGAGTTGATTAAATATTTAAAATGCAAGCGTTTCAGTGAAATATAATTTCTGCTATATCAAACATTAAAAAAAAATCCCTGGCCGTTCTTGGCAACCCCGCCACTGCAGACCCGTGGGTGACTCGCGCCACCTTCAGGATCAAGATATAAACTACACCACTCAACCGAGGACAAAAATATCACGCTTACATATGATCGAAGATTTTACTTTACTGAAAGGAAGTCGATGTTCCACCTGAGGCTGAAAGCGTTCAGCGAAAGGGGATCTGTTCTTGCTCTCTAAACTAATAACGTTACATTTGATAGCTCGGCTCACTTTGTCTTGTGTGAAGAGTAACAAATCTTGGCTGTGCATGTAGAGGTCTTGTGAAATCTGAGGCCAGCAAAAATCACCTTACAATTTGGCTTTAAATGGCAGCTAAGATTTTGCAGTATGCAACATAAATGGGCCTAGTAATTTACCAGATAAGTATCATATCTGTTATAATAAGAGAAAAGTTAGTAGTTAGGCTAAACCCGTCAGAAATGATTCTCCCTTATGTCTTAGGATACCAGATTTGGAAAATAGTGCGCATGACCTCATCCCCATCCACATTCATTATATAGAAAAGAGAAGCACGAACAACCTCCAACTATCTTCTTTTGCGTTTTACACAAGTTAAAAAACTACGGATACGAGGGTAAGCAAATGATGGCAGGACTGGAAAATGAGCCACAAAAGGATACTGGTACCGCAATATGTGTCTAAAAACGTTACTGCTTGATAATTGGAAATTTGCTTCATATTTGTAAACACGTTGGCAGATTTATGACAGAAGTAGAACGGTTAATGCTTGCAGTAGTGCAACAGCCTGCCAAACACAGTCTGCACTTGTAAAACACGAGAGACTTCAGTACAATTCTGATGGGAACGGTGTTAATCACTCACAGCTGCTCGGTTGCAGGGAACCGGTCACGTCTGACCCGCAGCTGACTAAACCGACAATAAAAATCACAATCACATCATTGCAGTTCCCCCATTAAAATGGCACACTGCCAAATTCGGATTTATTTCGTAATCAGATTTGAAAGCATCTGTAAGGAAGGAGAGAGCAAAAGGCAATAAGGACCGACATTGAATTAGGTGAGTTGTCTTTAGGTGTTCAGAGGAGGATGCTGTGAATTTACCCCCACCCCTAGATCAGATTGTATATATGCAAATATATTTGATCATCTTAAGTGGCATTTATGTTCATCCGAACTTTCTAAGGAACTTGTTAGTTATGATGAAATGCCATTTTTAAAGCTCCGAGGGACTGGCTGCCAGCTGTCAAGCTGACATGTGGAATCTCTCCACTTTAGTGTCGTTGTTCGGTTTAACACTTACATCTTCCTGTTGAAAACCATGGGTGGTTTTTGGCTGTACATTTGAAGACAGATGCCAAAGTCAGAATATGAGGCGGAAACATTTAAAGCAGACGGTCAATGCAACATGATACAGCTGACTAAAACATCTCCGTCAGTGTACTCTCATTCACACTCATGCCAGGGAATCAACATGGGTTATTTTTCTGTCCTGCACAGAACTGGAGAAATATACTGAATCAAAAGAGAGACATTCTCGGCCTCTGCCAAAATAAACGTCAGCGCGTCAGATCCTGAGATGAAACTAAGAAGTAAAGAGTTTTGGATTCTTTGGGTGAAAAAGTCAGACAGCTCATTAATCATTAAAGTCACTTGCCTAAATTGTTCACAATATTCACGACGTGTGAATCTCACAAGAACACGTTACGGTCATATTTCACTCCTCATTTTTCAAGTGTATACATATATATATTTGTATAACATTTGGGAAAAAAAGTCTACGTTTTTCACATTGTAAAATTAGTTTCCACCAAATCTCCAAACATTATTGCAAAAATAGTTTTTACAAATAAAATTAAATTGTGAAGCATTTATAAATCACGGCAGTTATTATTTCATACGACCCACCTATGTTTTTCTGAGATTCACACACACACACAAACGTTTGAGGGAAAACGTGATTTGGTTTGATCAGACGCAGAAACATCCACTAACAGATAACAAAACTGCTTCTACCTTTAAAAGATCTGCTGCATATGGCTGAAATCTTTATTTGATGTTATCACAGAGCTCTAAACTGATCCACCGCTGCGCTGCTTTGAGCAGTCATGTCTTCTCAACTAAAGAACAAAGGCATGTGAACAAGATGATGCGAGAAAACAACAGTCCTGGTGCTGTAAAAGAATCCTGAGATTGATGATGCTGCATTTTGACCCTTCCAGTTTCTGATGGCTTCGTCAAACCGTACGACCCGGAAAACTCAGTTAAAGCTCAATGGTGAAAGTTTGAAGTGCAGCAGAAAGAAAAATAATTCAATAGGACAAAAACGTGTTTGATTTAAGCCAATGAAATTAGTAGTGATCTACAGTATGTCACAGAAAATACAAGCACCCCTTATCAAAGTAAGTCTTATAATTGTTGACCAAAAATGATTTTTTTTTTTTTTTAATGAATAGGCCATTATATTACTCAATCAAATAAAATATAACTGATAAAAACAAAAATAAAATGTATTTTTTTCAAGAACAATAACTGTTCAAGTGTCAGCTGTAGTCTTAAGCACTTATTATAATTGTGATTTTTTTCTGTCCATTCAGATTTATGAAGCAAGACAATGAAGATGGAATAAGCTCACACAGAGATGTGTTTGAAGGCCGCAAAAAAAAGACATCATTCCCTTTGCTTTTCTATTCAAACGAAGATTTAAAAGAAGGCAAAACAGTGCAAGAGGTAAATGGTGCAAGAACCCAATGACTCCAGGCAGACGCAGAGATAAGCAGGATGCACCTCTTCACCTAAACGAAACCAGAGAGGAGAGCATGAAACGCAGAAAAAGGGGCCTTGTCGATCCACACGGATGGGGATATCATTCTATTCCACTTCGGAGTCCGTCAAAACGTCCGTCCCCTGCACAGAGCTGTTAAATGTGTACAACAGGACAGCATTGTCATAACTCACAATAGGCAAGTGCTTGTTTGTGTTCTGAACACCACAACCTCACCATCACACCTAGTTCTGTTCGTTCATCAATATCCCCGTTTTTTGTTTGACTACTACGAGCCTGGCGGGCTGTGGGCGTCTCCGTCGGGCCACAGGGTAGCCGGTCGTCCTAATGTAACAGTTTCTGTTAAGGAAGGTGGTTGCAATTGCTCGCTAACTAAATTTTCGTACTCGCTACTGTCCTCTTCATCGTCATCCTCCTGGTCTTCCTGGCCGGTGGCCTGGCGGTTCAGGGAATCCGAGCTCGAACCGTCTCCGTTGCCCAGGCCCAGACTGGGAGACGGGTGTCCGGGTGATCCTACGGCTTGGGGCCGCGGAAGCAGTATAGCGCTTGGTGAATCTGGAGGCAGTGTGGTGCTGTAGATTGGTGGAGATGTCGAGTTCACGGGTCTCTCTAAACTGGGCTCCACTGAGGGACCTGAGAGCACGACTCGAGTCAGGGAAGAGTGTGGGGAGTCTGGAAGGGCAGAGTTATCGGGAAGCGTGACAGCAGCTGCCTCTTGGAGTCCTGCGAGGAAAATAGAGTAGATGATAAAAGATTGTTTCCTTTTTTGTTGAACAGGCAACAAATGAGCAGAGTCATCAGCACGTACTTCTCTCTTCCTCAGCGCTGTTACGTTTCCTGAGAGCGATTTCCTCCTTGAGCTTGTTCACTTCTTCTTGGATTTTCTCCCTCACTCGTTCACTTTGATCCACTTCACAGCACACCGCCTGCAGGATGACAGAAAATTCATTAGGGATGCATGATTTTATTGGAACGTCTTAAAATGTAAACATCAGCATCGTTCCGGTTTAAGGTGTGCTAGTGATTTTTTTTCCAGCTTTTTTGCTGTAGACCATTTACAAATGTTAAAACTGCATTTGGCCAAAAAAAAAGAAAAAAAAATAATAATAATAAATTAAAAATAAATATAATGAAAAGAAATAAGCAGTAGTGATTGATTTTATTATAGTTATTTTCAAAGCTTTCAATGTAGTTATAAAAATAGCTTTAATAATGTTTATTTAATGTTTTTGCTTAAAATTGATTCAAAAAAACAAAAACAAAACAAAAAAAGTTCATAATCTCTTTACAGGACAGTCTTCTTGTTTTCAAAAAAGACTTTTTACATTTGAAGATGAAGATAAATGGTTCTTAATTTGTTTTCAGGAAACATGCAAATATCCTCTGTTTCTTCTGAAGGGCAGTACTATATGGGGGAAAAAAAAATAAACAAAACTTATAGAACATATTCATCCTGGCAGTCCCTGAACTGCCTCAGTGTGAAAAGATGGATCTCTAAATCATACAGTCACAGTTGGAAAGGGTTCAAATATGCAAATGATGCTGGATAACTGAAGATTCTGCACAGTGCCAAGTTGAACTGTTGAGGACAAACAAGGGACTTATGAACACCCGTCACAAAACAAGACAAACATTAGACATTCGTAGATTATCAGGCAACCACACCTGAGGGGGGTTGTTTTAATAATTTTTGCTGTTTTTTTGTCTTGTGGACTGTATGTAAAATTGTGTAAAATATCTTACCCAAGACAGTACTAAAATATATATATAAAAACAAAACCAAAAAAACCAAAACATGCATTTTGTATAATTTCGTTAAGATTTTGCAAGGGGGTCACATACTTTTTTTTGCAACTGTATATCATCCATCATATTCATAAATAACACATTCTGAGCATAATTTATTTAAAACATTTAAATGTTATTACACATGGAAAATTGTGGTGTATTTTAAAAAAATTCTGTGTGAAATCAAAATGTACTATATTTATTTTGTTAGCTCGCGTTGCTATTTTTGTGGTGAATAATTCACAGATAAAATTAGCTTGCCTTTGTAATCTTTAATCCAAATCTGAAAAAGCCCCTCCCTTCTAAAATGACAGGCCTTCTCTCCTGACATGAATTTGATGGCCTGGGCATGAGCACGGCATCCTTAACCACCCCTCCAACTGTCAGTGTTCATTCTGAACCAAACACCTTCACAACATCCAATCATTCGCAGTAGAAAAAACAAACCACACCCTCTATTTAACTCATTCAATATTCTGTTTCTCTTGGAGGTAAAATCGGCAAACTTCCTGTTCACGCAGACATTAACCAAAATCTCCTGAAGATATCCGTCAGTTCAGAAACATTATAAGACTGGAACTCACCTGAACTCTTTCTTGAAGGGCACTGTATACTTGATAAATAGCTCGAATGTCTTTCATCACCCCATCCTTATCAAAGAACTCAGTCCTGTAAATAAAAAGCAACTGAATATCACTAATTCAATTGTTTACTTTAATTTGAGTAATATTTCACATTATTACCGTTTAACTGTATTTTTTAGCAAATAAACGTGGTCTTGTTTAACAAAAAAAACATTCTGTAGAATGGTGGGGCAAAAATATATATTTTTTTAATTACATTTTGTGCCATGGCTAAAGAGGAGTATTACAGTCAGGTTGCCTCACCCATGTTCTTTAATGACACTGGCGTAGTTCTTGGAGGTGTTCGGCACAGAGGAGACTTTATATTCCTGCTGACTGGTGTTGCCCAGGTTTGGGATGCTTAGAGATATCCTCTGATTATACCTGCTGAGATGAAGACCAAAAGTGCAGCAGAAAACACGATATTAGCTGCATCACACCACTTTCAAACATTACGCATGATATTATGAAACAAAAATGTGAGAGACAAGTCTCCGACAGTTAAACGGGATTTTATCATATCTCGCAGTGTTATCCAGCATGCACATACTTTCTGTTGGGCCTGAAGAGCACATACTCCAAAGCATGTGTGGAACTATTGGCTGTGGAGATGAAGCTGAACAGGAGGAAGACCAGATCTGGGATGCCAAGTATATGGGTCAACTGCTTATGGATCACCTGCTCCCTGAATGACATCTGCTGTTGAGTGTTCCTTCTAAAGCGGTACCAGCCGATAACATTCTGCTCAAAACGAAGAGAAGTTGTGAAGTGGGTTGGCTGAATTAAATGCACAAAGTTATACACCAAAGGACAAAGAACCTGTCAAGGTACCGATTAATAATTTAGCAACTTTACTCTCTAAAAGTTTTATGGATATTTCATGATAACTGCTTACTTTTCTTCTGTCCTTGAGGATTCTGTTGAGATTTTCTTCATTGACGTTACCTGCATAGTCATAAAAGCTGCAACAAAGAAATGACACACACACACACACACACACATATATATATATATATATGCCAGAGAAGTTGGGTACACACATATAAACACATGCATACATACATACATATGACTTTTGTATGTACAATATAATATTTTATTACTCATTTTAACAATTTATTAACAAATAATAATTTTTTACCAAATAAATAGGACCTTGACAAACAAAAAAGGCTTATTTTTAAAAAACATTTAAAAAATTGACTAACACAAAACCTTTAAATGGTAGTGTACATTTTTATTATAACATAATAAACATTTAAGAATGCATTTATAAAATCCAATTGCCTATGCAGGACATTCTTACCTAAACAGTTGTGCACAAGGTTCATGATTATGGACCTCTGAAAAACAGTTGAATTTAAGTGATTGATTATATTCAACATCTGAGTAAAGCAAGCATACTGTGACTGTTATAGGGCTGGGCGATATATATCGAGCGATATGTTATGCGCATCTCATCAGTAAAGCCGGTTCTTTGATTAGCGCTAAATCTCCGTCAGCTGTTTTTTTCACAGACAAGCTGCGCGTTATTTTCGCGGGTGATTCAATGGCGCAGCTTCTCAGTGATCTACGGCTCTGTGTATAAGCTGGCGTTCCTTTAATAACAGCTGACGAAGATTTAGCAAAGAACCGGCTTTACTGATGAGATGCGCATAACATATCCTTCCATATATATCGCCCAGCCCTACTCAAAAGGTCTCATTTAAATATTAATCATATGCATACAGACAACATTAACCTCTAAATAAACTAAGGAAAATATATTAGCAGATCTGTTCTCTAAAAACTGTAACAAGCCATCATGATCTGAAGGTTATCTAGAGGACAACATGACCTTCATAATGACTGCAAATGTAAGGTACTATCTGGGCCCGCTTTTGATGTTGAAGGCCTCTGTGAAATTCTTTGTAAAGTGATCAGAGATGAAGGGGTCCTGGGAGTGGCGCCAAACTCAGAAACATGATCACTTAATGTTGGAGAGAAGCTATTTCCAGCATTTCTAAACCAAAAAGGTCTACTTTGAGGCTTTATCTCCCAGGCCCCAATCAGGAATACTAGCTGACACAAACTTAAAAACACAAAATCAGGTGGTTTATCGGGTTATTGACAAGCAGGATAGCTTGCGACGGTGCTTTGATTGGTTGAGACTGAACAGATTACGTCAGCCATATCTTGAATTGATATAGTCCCTCTGTTCACACAGGGAGGCTGTCACGTCCTCACTGTGAAGCGTGTTATGTCTGTGTTTTCAGTCTTCAAGGATTTCAGTAATGGGATGCATCATGTTTTGATAATGCATTATCAAATTTCCCAAACTAAAATGGCCAATAAAAATTCTACATTTTGTCTGTAGCTTTGAGACAGTAAAAAAAAAAAAGATCAACCATGGTTTTACCTATTACATTGAGGAATTCTGAGCTACCGATGTGTGAGTCACTGATGCTTAAAGTCTCCTCCTGTCTCACTTCACCCAACAGGAAGCCCTCCTAAAAGAGGCATAAAAATGGCATTTCAAAGGCAAAAACAGTGTAGTTAAGATTGAATGTTATTATTACCGTAAGTAAAACCTTCAACATAAGGTACAAAATAAGGCCTGCAACCATTTTGGAATTAAGTAATAATTACTATTATTATTAGGTCTATTATTACTCAAAATTTCGGATGTCTACATTTTCTTGGCATTAAACATGAAATACACAAACATTAAATATACAAATGTATAAATAAATAATAAGATAAATACATTTGTAAAAAAAGTTTAATTATTATTTTTTTCTTACTTTAACAGGCCAAATAGCCTTTAAAGGGACACCTAATGCTAATGCCTAATCTGTAACTCTAAAGGTCATGGTATACCAAAATGTATCATATCCTCCTGAGACCAGAGAAAAAAAAAGGGTCATGTTTTTTTTTTTAGTGTGGTTTCCTACATCTTTTGGGTAAAAAACCCCCCCTACAATTTAGATTGTTTCAATTTTATTTGTATTTTTAATTTTGCAGCATGTCCACCGTAGTGGACAACAGGACCATTTAGTTCGTAAAAATAGCCAAAGTCAGAAAACAAAAATGAACAGAATATGGCTGTAGAGTGAAGAGCATATTTATATGTTTAATAATTGTATTTTCATACTTTATTAATGATCAGTTTATAAGTTTTTCAATTATTATGTTATTTACAGTTATTCAGGAGTTGTCAGTGTTTAATTAGATCATTTAGAAATTCTAAGTAAACGATTAATAGATGATTTCAATTTACATTAATAAATCACATTATTTAGACACATGATCATAGTGGTTCAGTGTGTTAATAAGTGCTTTCTTAACACATGTTCCTGCTGTAATTCATGATTCAGTCAGGTAGTTATAAAGCATTTAGTAGCTGCCAGACGGCTCATCTATAGTGAGGACTTGTTACACATTGTAAAGCATTTATAAAGCAGATGTAAGGGCTCATTTAGATTCTAAACAGAAAAGTTAAACAAACTCAACACAGAGGGATATAGAATTATTTTTCCAAGATGTAAAACATTTAATCATACACTGTACACAAAAAAATTAAGTGTACAGTTTAGGGATGCACCGAAATAAAAGGCCGAATACCGAACGCGGTGTTTTGCATTTTTTTTTTTTTTTCCATTTATTTTGGCAATTTTTTCACCATTACAATAATTAAATAAAAAATAATTTTAATTAGCTTTTTACTATTTTGTGTTGCTTTTCAGAGAATTAAATCAAATAACAAAAATACAATTTCAAAATATTTATTGAACACTGAACATTTGTTTAACATTCCAGCAGATATTATACAAACAAGGCACAATATAACTTAAAATAAATAAATTAGTAAAATATTTTTTTTATACTTTCCTTTTCGCTGCTGCTGTTGCCGTGTCTTTCTCGTACTCTGCATGATGTTCGGGGTGTTTTGATTTTAAGTGATAAATTAAACTTTAAGTGCTGTACGTAAGATGCACCCCCTCTGGACAATTCAGCAGAACAGTGTCTGCAAACGGCCGTTTTTGCCTCTTTCTCTGACACTTTAAAGTGCTTCCACACCGCTGACATGTTTGCTGCATAAAGCGCGCGCCTCTCACTCTATGCGGGTTACTATTTGATCGCGTCATTAAAAACGTCATTGTTCTGCAAAACATTTATTCTGCCTTTTTAACTTATTAATAATTTCGGTTGCCAAACATTCGGTGCATCCCTAGTACGGTTGTACAGTTTCATATTTTGTTGCATCTTGAAATGAATGGTTCTGTCTCCCTCTGTGTTGTGTTTGTTTATTTGTTCTGTCAGGAAAATAACTGAGCCTTTAAATCTCCTTTAAAATAGATATGATTATAAATCAAGAACAAGGCATTTATAGCTGTATTCATAAACTGCTTACTAATGACTATTAATGCTTTATAAAGGATAAACTGACTAGTTACTAATGCTTAACTAATGATTCATAGCATGTAGTTATTATAAAGTGTTACCACTTTGCTTTTTTTTTGAAGTATTTTGCATATGCATATTGCATATGAATCCTCTCTGCTTCAGTTCTGCATCCTACAACAAGCAGTCATTAAGTACATTAAGATGGTCCTGGTGTCCACTATAATTGACATTCAGAAAAGGATAATATTTTGAAACACAAACAACTTTATGGTTTTGAAAGCCAGATTTATTATTCCTGACACTTTAAAAAACAATATATTTGTGTATTGTGTATTTGTATATTAATAGTAAAAAAAACATTAAAAAGCAATATTTTACAAACCTCTCTCCTTTACATAAAATGTGTTTTTTTTTTTTTGTATGCTGGCCATTTTGGATGCAGTGTAAGAAGTGGTTCAATCAAATGACAAATCCTGGAAAGCCCAGGATGTCCTCTGTATAGAACAGCAGGACTTGACAGAGTAGCTCAAAGAATTCAAAGAACATTAATTAAAACACAACGTCCGCTACAGAGGACACAAGTCAATGGGTGGGGTCTCAGAAGGATAATAGATGAAGACACCAAGAAATCATGCAACAGATGTTACAAAATAGACAAGTTTATACAAGGAGGTCTGAAAAACACTGCTGCAAGAGAACAACAGAAACACTGTTCTCGGGCACACAACACCACTTCCCTGGCTATTTACGGGTCCGTTCCGAGATCACACTGAAAATGCTGATTATTCTTTTCAAATACAATTAAACTAGGTTGGCAAAATGGTTTAGAATTAAAAGTCCACGTATAAACACCATGTTATTTAACAGTATATCCCATAAACAAGCTCAAATCTAAATGAAAATGTTTTTAGTACATATCCATTAAGGGAAACTAGTAAAAATCGTCTTATCTTTGAATGAATGAAAACAAGTTAGGCATAACAGCTGACTAACCAGCCCAAAACAACTATGCGAAGACTGCAGGGTCAATGGCAGATCACCTACTTCCTACTGCCTCAACTACTTCATCAGAGGGCATGACACAAAGAGCAAAAGGGGCTAGAAATGTTAAGCAATTTGTGAACACTTCATTAGACATGTCTGTCCGACATTCAAGTTTGCATTTGACAGTTGTTGCTGACAAACAAGTTAGCCAGCGGGCTAGTGTGCCTTTCCTGACACCTATAAGACGACATTGACGATTGAATTCACCGAGCGCTACCGGGCGGTGTACATTTGACAACGAGCAATCATACACCGAATAAACGGCAATGACACTTTCTGACAAGCTTGTCAAATATTTCGGCTTGTAGGTTTGCTAGCTGTCATCCTGGCTGCGTCTCAAAACCTAGCGTGCTGCCTATCTAGACCGCATTCCGTTTACCATCAAAGCCGCTAGTCAGCTCTGTTCGACTCAAGATGTCTAAAATACCATGAAATAATACACGATTTCAGATGACTTGGAGTTTTCAACGTTTTAAAACACACTTGAACGCTACAAAGGCTGTCTAAGTAGGCGGCTCAGCAGGTTTTGACACACAGCCCTCTGAAGCCACACCAGGAAGATGACACCGGGAAATGAATTAATTACGATTTCATGAAATAAACTGTTTGTTGTTTCGCTATGCGATCGCGCCCTCAAACATTTACCCTCAATGTCAATTGGCAGAGTACTTACATGGTCGGATTTGCTGTTGGCACTGTGATAACACACAGAACTAAAAGTGTATCCCGAAATTGACGCCGCCATGATGGAAACATACGCGCCGAGCCCACAATCCTTTGCGCACGCACTGTACATCAGCCTGTCCATGAATAAACAAACCCTCTGCTGAGGTAAAAGATGTTCACCCTATAATTATTAATATTTTATTTATTTTAAAAAAGAAAACTCTTGACTGGATGTTTTTTTATGTTTTATATATTTATATTTTATATAAATAACATGTTATAAATAAAATGGGT
Organism: Enteromius afrohamiltoni; assembly: GCA_034779775.1. Taxonomy (NCBI): domain Eukaryota; kingdom Metazoa; phylum Chordata; class Actinopteri; order Cypriniformes; family Cyprinidae; genus Enteromius; species Enteromius afrohamiltoni. Next base: position 13,037,568 of record JAUYWG010000053.1, read on the forward strand.
GTATCAACTTGTTACTTAAAGAACAAGCATTATATTAATTCTTAAAACGTTATTAATGGCATGTAAAAAAAACAAAACCACGTCTATTTGCATAATTGTTGTATAAACCATAATATGTACCCTGAAACAACAACAACAGCAGCGTTTTTGAATTTTTGTAATATAGAAATGAGTGCAGTGATCCTCATCAGAACTGACGATACACATTACGTCATGGCTGAGTGACGTGAAACATCAAGTAAGAATTGTTATAATTTTTCACACCAAAAGTGCAACATTATTCGACTGTGTGGTGTTTTTATTTGTTTAAAAAACGTTTTACAATTTTGCATATTGTTCTAAATGATGTCCATCAATCCGGGTATTATTTTTTATCGCCTCGCGTTCCATGTGGTACCTGCCTTTATTAAAACCTTTATTTTGAATGGCATGTCGATTGTCATGTTCGGTATTACGTCAGCGGATGTTGATGAGACGAGACGTCATGAACACACATGGGGCGGAAAAGTGTCCGGTGCAGGGCACAGAATTAGAAGATGATTTTGTTCCTTCAAAACTCGGAACCAAGGAGTAGTAAGAGATTTTACTTGATTAGTTAGCTCTTCTGTTGTCGCTCTCATAACAGTTCAGACCAGAACATGGGCTTCTGTAATACCTCACATGAATACTAGATATTCTACCCAGCAACCTATGCAAGTGAAATGTTACACCTTTATTTGTTAAATAACAAGTATGGTTGTTTTGAGTGATTACTTTCAATATAACCAGACTTTTGACTTGATCTTAATTGTTATTGCCATTCTACCATTTTCGATAAAGCTGGGAGGATGCTTACAAGAGAGAGCTACAGACTTACAAAGATATTGGAGATGTGGGAGAAATATGGTAATTTAGTCTTTTTTTTTGTGGCACATACTTGTTTATGAATGGCCTTTCATACTTATGTTCTTCTTTAAATAAAGCCTACAATGTTTCAGTGTTAGTCTTTTCTGGAAAAGTATGACTGAATCTGAACCATATATATATATATATATATATATATATATATATATATTAGCTGTGTTTAGTAACTCTTCTGGTCAATCTTTAGGTTTGGTGAGGAAAGCATGGACCGAGTGATCAGATGGATGGAAGCACAAAATGTAGCTGAAAGTGCTGCTATCCTTGACATTGGAACTGGAAATGGGATGTTTCTTGTGGAACTGGCAAGTCAACTTCAATCTCTGCATTTAGTTACTGACTTTAGATTTAATTGTACTAATTAATTAATAAACCAGTTCTATTCGTTAACAAAATGAAGTGAGTTTATACTTAAAACAAGAAAAGAAAAAAATGAAGCTGGTTTTTCAACTTGGCTGATATTTGTTCCTGTTTTAAGCATAAAACAAAAACCATGACTTGTGGTTATGGTAATGTATCTTGATTAAGGAGTCAAAAACAGAACAAATACCAATAAGATACGAATATGAAGTTTAATAAAGATACTCAATTTCATGACCTTGCATTTTCAAACTTTAAGATTATGATTGGATTATCATCTCATTGAAGTATAATGTTCCAGTTGATTCAGTGTAATACTCAGGTTGTCTTTAATTGATCTTAAATTCTATACCTTGCAGAAACCCTGATGATGTAAATAAGTACCGGCTGCCTTGCCACATAAGGAAAATAACTGGACATGAATATGAATTTGAAACATTTTATTGGCATATTTGTTTTAAATTAATATTTTCATCCTTCCATAGTACCACGTGACTAATGTCACCACGTGACAATTTATAACATCTACATATGAATACATAACAACAGATGTATTTAAAATTTTCCATTGTTAATTGTGGTTGTCCGGTGTTTGTCACAAGATGGCGCCAAACGGTAATCTTTGTTGGCGCGGAGGGATTTTAAACAAATAAGTAGTACCGGCTACGCGTTATTACTTTGGAGCGGTTATTATTTGAGAAGAACGAACCTGCGAATGTCTCAACTGACCAATCAGAATCAAGCACTCCAGAGAGCCGTGTAATAAGTATAGATAATAATCAGATGATTTATCCTTTAAGGCCAAGCATGGTTTTTCAAACCTCACTGGAATTGACTACTCCAAGGCTGCTGTAGAGCTCACCGTTAATATTCTGGAAGAGGAAGGCTTAAAAAATGTTCAAATTCAGGTAATGGTATGACTTGTTCTTCATCATACGAAAATGAAGTAAATAAATTCATTGCACATTTCAAAATAATTTTCTCTGTCTTTGTGTTTTGCATGTATTTTCAGGTGGAGGATTTTCTGAACCCCAGCACAGAATTAAAGGGTTTTGATGTATGTATAGATAAAGGCACATTTGATGCCATTAGTTTGAGCCCGGAGGACAGAGAGAAGGCAAAAAAGCTCTATGTGAACTCTTTAAAAGCTGTCATGCAACCAGGGGGCTTCTTCATCATCACCTCCTGCAACTGGACCAAAGAGCAGCTGCTCCAGATCTTCACACCTGGTGCCTTCATATATTAGCATGTTTCTTAAACTAATAATGTTTAAAATACTTTAACGATTTTAATGTTATTTTGTTTCTTGCAGGGTTTGAGTTGGCACGAGAGCTGCCCACCCCCCGTTTCCAGTTTGGGGGTGCGACGGGAAACAGCGTGACAGCTTTGGTATTTAAACGCATTGACTGATCCTTAGGGGTTTTTTTTAATGTTCAGTTATGTATTTTTATAATAAATTGTTTTGGAAGATAATGAACTTGTTTGTCTTAATATTGAGGTACTACAAATAATTTTTTATCGATTAACCTGTTACATGTGGTGGTGTACACATGAGGGCACTATTGAGCTACATTTAATCTTAACATTATGTCCAGTTGTACTCAGTTGAGGTTTATGTGTAATATTAAACATTAACTGTTGTATACGGTCAGGTTAAGTTATTATTTGTCATTCTATGTAGGCTATAATATTATTTTTATTGTATTTTGAACAATACTTTTTATCTTAGGTATTTTTAATGTATTTATTTTTTCTCTGAAACATTTTTTTACTTTAGGGTTTGTCTGGGATTTAAGGAATATTTTTTTCTTACACATATATA
>JAUYWG010000053.1:13040688-13055622 GCA_034779775.1 Enteromius afrohamiltoni
TTTAAATTTATATAAAGTAACGTTTTATTTGTTGAGATTTGAGCAGTGCCCTTTTTCTGATTTAATATTTTTAATGTATTTAACTTTTTTTTTTCTTTTGTTGGGTCTGACATTTAAGCAATATATTTTCGATTGCACTCTAAATCTATTGGTGGCATACACAATGGAATTGAATGGAATGAACATGCCGGCTGTAGAAGTGAATTGCTGTGGAATTTGTTAAATGACATTTACATTACCATTTAATTGCTTGTTTTTAATGCCATGTTTTCAGGCAGCATTTGTGAAAGCCAATTTAATACCAAATTATAAAATCAATTGAACTAAATAAGCATATTGTCAAAAAGCCCCTTTATTTATGCTACATAATTTGTTTATCCATTTACTAAACATCCAGTAATTGATCTTAGTAGTTTTCACGCACCAGAGCTCTTCACCCCGAAGCTCTCAAGCACTCTTGCAAAGTTCCTGCTCTAGTGTCTCCCTCTGAAACCACTGAACATTAAGAAATGTCTCTCGCTTAATACTGGGTCACACTATTGACACCTCGGGAATAGCATCCATACGGTCTCTGTTACCTCTCTCTTTCTTGGGGATATTTCTTCTTCTCTTGGTCATTTTTAAGAAAAAGTCTGACAGCTGCACCTGATAAGAAAATGATTGAGCTTCCAGGACACGACTGCTACCACGGCAACAGTGAAAGAGCAATAAAAGACTGGCTTTGGGCAATGATGCTGTGGTACTTTAAAGTGAGAGAAATCCCCCATACCTCTCTGGTTATTACCCCGTCCCCTAGCCGGAGAATGAAATGAAAAACAAAGACCTGAATTTAAATCTCTCTTGGCACCTTCCAGAGATGAAAACAGAAGTTTACATTAAATAAATGGATTGAGGGTGCGAAAAGTACACTTTTTTTCAGTGGATCAGCATTTCTTGTCTGTACGAATCTGAGTGGACAGAGTATCCAGGTGGCTCTTATTGAAGCAGAGATGCTGAAGAGTGAATGAACAGTGTGAGATCGATGGCTAGGCAGTGTATATAAATGTGGAAATCAGCTGTGAAGTCATCAACTTTCCTGTGGCCACTCGAACACACAGTCACCTTGAGCTGGCTCTTGTTTGGAGCACTAGGACTTTACAGGATCTACTACTCTGTTGATGGATGGTCATTATTATGTCCAAACTTATATCGGCTTAAAGAAGTAGTTACTTTGCTCTGCCGAACACAACAGAGGCTATTGTGAAAAAAAAGTTTCTAACCAGGCTGTTTTGGGTCACCATTGACTTCCTTAGTATGTAAAAAAATACTATGGAAGTCAATAGAGACACAAACAGGCTGGTTACAAACTTTATTTGGCATGCTGTCCGGGGAGCGAGCAGGAACGTCGACGAACACCAAGCCCTAGAAGATGAAACCCTAGGGAGTAGGACCCTGAGCTCGACGTCCAGCTCGACTCCCGCTTGAAGGGAGGGAGGAAGAGTATGCCTATTTAAGAGGAAGGCTTATGAATTTGATTGGACGAGACTGATTAGGGGATTGGAAACAGCTGTAACGAATCATTGCGTCAATGCTTGTTTGTCAACATCACTTGTTTTCATGGACAAACATGTAGGTAAATGGATGCATGTGAATAAGAAAAATAGATATGCAAAATATGTATTTCTTTAGTTTTTAAAAAAACTTCAGAACTTGGGGACTTCTGCATGTGGCCCTTGCTATAAATGAACACACACACACACACAGATGTTGGTTTTTGTAGTTTATGGGTACTCTCCATAGGCGCAGGTTTTTATACTGTACAGACTACACCTAAACCTACCCCTTACAGGAAACTGTTTGCATTTACCACCATTTAGTATGTTTTTTAAGCCTTTTGAATTACGGAGACACTGAAAATGTCCTCATAAAACACCTACATATTGTAATACCTATATGTCAAACCCATGTCATTATACAAATTTGTGTCCTCATAAACCACATAAACATGCGCACACACACACTATCATGGACATGATTCAAAAATAGTCAGACCTGTGACCTCTGTGGACACTATTACTGCACTATTTTCTTTATTTCTCCAAGATGAGAATGATATGATCTTCCTTAATGCATTAGAATACCTTTTCTTTCTGTTTAATACATTTGCTCTTTAATACCTAAAATCTTATCTTTTTTTAAATATCACTACTGTGTATTCATATACATTATGATTAATACAGTTTTAAATTAGTTTGGAACTATTTCCATTAAAGGATCAAAAACACACAAGGAAGCTGTATTGGCATTATTGTGACAGAGAAAATTTATTCAATCTTAACGTCTTAGTTTTTCTTTTTTCTTTTGAATCACAAACCTGCTGATACTTAGAACTGATTTATTTTTTGCTATCAGGGAATTCTATTTTAATCCTTACTCTCAAAATCATTTAAAAAAAATAAAACAATAATATCTCTTGATTGTTTATGACTGTTGACCATTATCATCTACTTGAATTTAATGATAAGGCTTCATTTGCCGCACATTTATCTGCATAATTAGAGTGTTAAGCCTTTAATTCAACATCCAAGCACAAGCCTCTCTAATGAAGAAAAATGTATCCGTTGTGTTTAATTGAATTAATATACTAAGTCTGCCTTCTCCCTAGTCTACTAAATACAGGCTGGATATGTTTTATACTGAAGGTTTACTCTTCTGTCACTAGTTTAGCACTCTTGAGTTTCCAAGGAACTTCAGCAGATGTAAATTCACAGTGATGGAATAAAGGAGAAAGAAGTGGGCTGGAGGTCTTCTATAACATCTTTAACTCAATCCTGCTCTCATCATGTAGGAATGGGCCCCAGCAGGTTGAGCGCAGACTAATGGTCGGACTAAAATACATCACCTTTGTTCAAATAGGGAGGTGGAGAGTTCTGGGAAAAGATGGAGCGGTCGAAGACAGAGCATGCAGAGAGATGTAGCACCTGTAAAGTCTCCTCAAAGCGATTGATGGGATCTCAGTGATGAAAATCTTTGAGATTAGGGACTGTGTGGATGCTAACACGGCCAGGGTAATGTTCACATAGATGAACTGCAGTAGAATTGGGTCACTAAAACTGTGAAAAAGGGAAATAAATATGATTTAATCTTTCAGATATTTTTTAAAATAAGTAACTAACTCCCCCTGAAGCGTTTTATTTTCTCATCCATCATGAGAAAATATATTTTATTATAGTATGGGTTAAACGACATTTAAACGGGTTGATCCTGAAAAGGTGGACTGAAATCTTGGTGGCTCTTAAAATAACTGCCAGGTCATTCTGCCATTAGAGGCATATAGCAGAATCCCTCTGGGATGTAAGCAATAGCTTTTGCCCTGTAGTGAAGATTAAATATGGTTTGATATCCACCGAGTAGATGGAATCAGTCTGTTCAACTTTGAAACTTCAAGGCAAGTGTGCTGGAGCTGGTTGGAACTAAACTCTGCAGGATTGGACACCCCTATCTAATTTGACCAGTTGCACGATTTTCACCACTTCTGTTTTCCCCATCACGTTTTTAATTGTGTGTGTACCCAACATTCAGTGGCTGCATCCAAAAACAGGCAGCTGAACACAAATTAAGATCTGCACCACATGAATATGTCCTGGTACTCTTGTGAATGCATGACACAGAATCAAAAGAAATAATTTGCTGAATAAAGTTCAAAAAGGACAAAAAGTATATTTGTAGCTTTAAAACATTATGGTTAAGCCACTGATATCACATGGCCAATGTTCTTATCTTTCTGGGTCTTAAACATGTCAGTTGTCTATGGAGGGTCAAAAGACTCTTCAAAGGTCTTTCAGGTATGGAACGACACGTGGATGAATAATTAATGACAGAACATTTATTTGTGCGAACTATCCCTATAAATTACTATAAACTATACATTTAAAAAAACTTGTAAGTAAAGCTGTCTTAAACAGTTCGCCATTGAGTTTGAAATTTGGGCAGATTATACAAACACTGACTCACTTCCGAGTGCTAAAACAACACGATTCGAACAAAAGCAGAATATTTGCCTACAATCCATCCATCAAAAACTAGCTTGAAATACATTCTTTTACATTCTCTACCTTTTAATGAAGTAGCTTTTTATGAAGAGTTCTGTAGCTTCCAGCTTAGCTTATCTGATATTTGTAGCTTGCCCAACACTGTGTATATGACATGGTTAATGATAACTATTATAACGATCTGTTATCTGCTTTGCAAGCCAAGATCTTGGAAGGTGCCAAATTACATTCATGCAAAGATGGAGTCGGGTAAACTTTAATGAGCAGTCAAAAGAAACACGTCTGACCCCTACTCAGTCCAAAAGAGATTTAAAAACCCAACCGTTCATTCAAATTCAACATATGGCATATCTCAATGGCTCTACAGTAACCCTCTGCCACAAAATCAATAAAGCTGAAACAGAAAGTACTTGGCCAGTGCTGAAAGGTTTGAGTTATGCTGTTAGTCCTTGGCCAGATGAGTGTGAGTTATCTGCACTGAGTTCATAGAGCCAATTTCCATATGATAACTAGAGGCTAAAGGAGCATCTGCAGCTTGCTGTGGTCTGCATCTGGGACTGTGCAGACGGATGTGCCATTACTGTTCTGGACAGGGTAGATGCTTCAGACATGTCATCAGGTGAAATCCCGCTAGTTGTCTATACTGGTCCGTGTTTTTCACCGTTTGCTGTTTTGGCTGTGCCAAGGACTGACAGAGTAAGGCAGTCACACTTAAAGACATAGTTCATCCCAAAACTGAAATTTATCATTTACTCACCCTAATGTCGCTGCAAGCCTGTTTGCCTTTCTTTCTTGTGTGTAACACATACAATTGTTGGGTTATGAAAAACTATGGAAACATTTGATATTTTCTTACACACCAAATAAGAAAGACATGAGAAAGGAAAAATACAATTTTGGAACAAAATGTTACTAATTTAATAACATTTTGGTTGAACAATCCCATAACTACACCAGTGTGAACTTAATAACTTCATAAATCTAATAAATCACATTGTAGATGAAAGACTGAAAAGGAGAGTGAAATTAGAGCGTTGTTTGTTTGCACTAATTATTTGATACTGTGTTTTTTAATACCTTTTTGTCCAAATATATGTTTATGCTTATACCAGTTAAAACTTTGAACATTTTTTTATGTCACGGAATTTAAAAATATATTACGGTTTATGCTTAAAGACTATTGATAGTCCACTTCAGACATTCTACTAATTGTAAGTATCTTTGTAACTACATGTCAGCTAATTCTCATTTCAAGAGTTCACGTTTCCAAGTAATGAAAAACAGAGCAAATTTGGCGAGCTGTCTGGGGAGTGAGATGTGGGAACATAGAAGCTGGGCTATTTTATAGTAAAGGGAAGCGATTTGATTGGACTTGATTGATTAGAGAACTGGCTGCCAGCCGTGATTACTGCGTTCACGATCCTCTCGAAACAATGTTATTTGCAAAACATACACTTAATTTGCAACTACAGTACATGTCTACTCTCAGAACTCTCAGAATAGACTATAGGGTAGGTTTAGGGTTGGTAGAATAAGTTGACATATCCTTGCAAAGTTTCTCATAGTCAGTGTTGTATGTTGTGGACCCATTAAATAAAGTGTTAGAAGTTTTTTAAGCAGACACTATTAATACACAAACATTTAAAATGAATGTCTGTGTATATATATATATATTCTAATTAAGATAACAATAATAATAATAATAGTAATAAAGTATGAGTAACTTTTGACAGCAGACATCTCCCTAATCTCTTATTTAAATTCCTGGTATGACCCTTGTCTGCCAAGTTAAAGCAGCATTATAGTACATCATTCCCTTCCTCAAACACTACACTGCCCCTCCATCATTTGGCCTCCAGCTGATTTATTGCTTCGCATTAAATTCTGTGACACAGTTTTTGTCTCAGCTGAGCAATTGGCCGCTTAAGCAGCTCTGCTAATTGATCCTGTAAGACTTGTAAATCATGCTGGTGTTCCTCTTTTCTGTCTCTCTCAGGCTGTGGATTAATCTCATTAAGAACTGCATTACACTCGCCAAGGCGCATTACAATGCACTTTTGCAGCTTACAAGGGACTCTACCTCCATGGAATAACTCAAGTGAACTCTGCAGATGGCCGATCAGAGACTATGTAAAATCTTTTTCTACATTTAATCCAGAATTATAGTTTTGACCATATTTTTACACCTAAACCTAACCCTACCCATGAGTAATGCCTAAAATCATATTTAATGATAGATGAATGATACGCACCAAACACTGATTGTAAACCTAAATTCACAAAAACTATAAACTGGTTCTATAAATCTGATCCAGAAGACACAACAAAATAATCGGGCTGATTTTGGGCCAATTTCTCCCCTTCCAACAAGGTAACGTATCGATTGTCATGGCGGTTTAAAGATTATTTTATTAGATTTTCCTGTGGTGTGATGTGTGTTAAGATTGACTAAATCTGCTCGGAAGAACACTGGAGGCGCCCCGATTGTGCATGTTGAATATTTAGGATCTGAAATCCTGATGTGTGGGTGTGAATGCAGTCATGCCACAGCACAAAATGATTTTAGACAGCAGAGATGGAGGATCAGCTCGTGATTTGTGGTAAGAGAGTGTTTATACAGGGTGTACAAAAAAACCTATTTATTCTCAAGTCTTGAGAGATTTTGCGAGATTTTCCGCGTTCACAGTCGAGACTCTGGTTGAAAATCTGTTTGGGTGCGATGTGCTCTCTTTGTCACAAATTAAAACCTGAAAATATAAAAGCTAATTCAAAGTTTAATAGTATATAAATAATACAAATAGGCCTATAACAGTCATGTGGTTTTTCAAACTCTGAAAATAGCTTGTATAAATGTATAAACATTAAATATTGTCTGCATTAACAGCTTTGTGTGATGTATTAAATGCAGTTTAGGCTTAATGTAACCCATGATGTGCAACGTAAACAACAGAAACTAAAAATCACCATTAAGATAAGCATCATTAAATAAGGACAGTTCTAAAATAATCATCATACTTAATTCCTCATTAATTTCTTCGTAGTGATCAGTCATATAATGGCTCAAATACATTTTGACCCTTGCAATGGTAATTGGATAAGTGTCTCCTGAGCCTCAGATTTATTGAATCTCTGTCTTTGTTGATGAAGTAAACTATCTGTATGCCCCTTCTGATCTAATGAGGAATCCATCACAAAGGCTGACTGAGACTTCTCTCTAGCTTATTATATGAAGGAGTTCTTCTGTTCTTCGATCACCAGATTCAAGTCCTGAAACAAGCTAATTGATCAGCCTGGTGTTATGTTCTCTGTGATTCATCAGCCTCAAGGGGTGCGTTCTACTAGTATTGCATTAGTAAGCAGAGCTCCTTTCATTTTTTACACATTTGTGAGCCCCTCAATACACTTATTTCGTCTGAATAGCAAAACTCTCAATGAGGTTTATAGCTCATGTAGTGTCTCTATTATTCATCACAGCAGTGATAATAAACACGTCTGCCTTTATATCTCTGAGAAAAAAAGTTGTTTCAGTCAGAACACAGCAAGACATTTAAGTAGTGACTCAAAAAGATCAATATTTCAGATGTATGTATTGCTTTTTCTCCATGCTGTGAGCTCAAAGATGTAAATCATGAATCCAGGGAACATTTGAATATGATGAAGTGTATTTTTGCTGTCACCAATATCATCATTTCATTACACTGCATGTAGCTTAATAGAAAATTCTCCTTTAAGACCCTCTAAAATAAAATCCTTTTATTACTCATTTAAACCAGAGAAGATATGAAATTTTGTGTTTGCATGTGTATGATGAGTCTTCAGATGCTTGTCCCTTATTTGTGTTGTGATACGGTGGTTGTATCTAATAGTTTGTTTTAGTACAGATCAAGTGAGAGCTGTTTGGCTCTAACAGGCAGCATTAGGACAGATATCCAAAATCCTTTTGCCTCAATTCAAGGCATGACTCTTTCCAAAATGCAGGCAACCAGCAAATTGAATTCTCCAAACAGCTGAAGTGAGAGAGCCGCAGTGCTTTGTAAGTAAAGTTCTCGTTTAGACCATCAGCACTTATTGAAATACTTGAGGAGAGACAAAAAAGGTTTTGCAATAGCTGTCCATGTGATTACTGCCAGCGGGGTAAGATGAGCTACATTTTAGTTGTCCTATCCACCTTTTTTCTTGGAAACAATGTGGCCTATGGGTGAAACATCTGGTTCGTTAGAAGGATGTGCAGTAAATGGTAAAACTGTTTGCCCTACAAACCAGTGTGTTTATAATTAAAATAATATGGTAGGACACACTGGTTTGCAATATCAAGCAGCAAGCAATTTTGAAATACTAATCTTTAACTAAATAATTGACGTTTTGTACAGTGGCATTCACCAGTCAAAAGTTTGCATGGGTTTGCAAGTTTTTGTTTCCTATGCTCACCAAGGCTGCATTTATTTGATCAAACCTACAGTAAAATCACTACTGCTGTGAAATATTATTCATTTAAAGAGATATTTAAAATAACCGTGTTAGCTATGTTAATATATTTTACGTTTGTTTTTTCGCGTGATAAATCAATCAATCAATCACCTTGATTATCATCAATATTTTAACAATATATATTGTGTCAGAGCACTAAACAGTATCAAATTGGAGAATAGACAACCTAACATTTTAATGATGTGGTGCACATTCACTGCCACGTACATCTTCATTTCAAGTTGCACATGTCTCGGTTAGTGGCAGGCTCTTCTTTGATGTCCTGACTGTACGCTGTAGCACACTGCCTCTCAGGTGATTGATTTCAGCGAGTATATGCTGGACATTTGTCCTGGTTTAAACAGACCTAGCCAGAATGTCAATCCCAACACACACTTCTGTGCACATCTGAATGGCACACACAGTCTCTGCCTTTCAGGAGTCTATTTCTCTCCTGTTTTTCCATGCAAATAAATGAATTTCGAGTATACACCTTGATTTATGACTTTATTATATTTAAATCTATCAGTCATGGGGTGCTGACTATTTTTGAACTGAACACAAAAACAAAAGGTTTTGTCATGACATTAAAAAACTTTTTTAAATAATACAACTTTGTTAAAAGAGCTTTTAAAAACTAGTCATTTAAATGTGATAAAAGTTATTAAATATAGAATGCAGTTTATTTGTATGACGTCTATACAGCTGTACGCTCTAGATTCGTTATACATTTGTAATATATAGCAAATGTAAATTAAATGGGTTACAAACATGTATATGATTGCACACTTACTAACTGAAAGGTGTATTTAAACAAATGTGAAGAAATTTATTTAATTTGTTTATTTAATTTTAATTTATTTAACTATTTGCAGCCTTGGTGACTTCTTTGGTAATGTGCATTTATCCAGTTTTACCTCACAATGCATAATAATGTAGTCTTTCGAATAAATGTGTTCATGTGTAGAATTGATACAAATATGACCGATCAGTTATAGAAGGCATGGAAACATCATGTTCAAAAAGAGCTAATAATTCTCATTACAAATGCATGAAATGAGTTCACTGACTGAACCTGGTTAGGCTACGTGATCATCAGTGACATGCAGTAATGACAAAGATCAGTGTTATTAATGATTAAATGAAGTCCCATATAAAGTATTAAAGGGATAGTTCACCCAAAAATGAAAATTTTATGTTTATTTGCTTACCCCCAGGGCATCCAAGATGTAGGTGACTTTGTTTCCTCAGCAGAACACAAACGAAGATTTTTAACTTTAACCGTGGCAGTCTGGTAGTCATTTAATGGAAGTGGATGGGCACCAAACCTTTCAAAGTAAAAAAAAACATGCACAGACAAATCCAAATTACACCCTGTGGCTCGTGACGATACATTGATGTCTTAAGACACAAAACGATTGGTTTTTGTGAGAAACTGAACAGTATTTATATCATTTTTTACCTCTGATAGACACTCATGTCCAAACCGTCTCGGGCACGTTCCCTGTGTACGTGCTTTGACGTAGGATACACAAATGCCGGAAGTGATTTGTTGCGTGTATACGACAGTCGTTGTTTACACAGAGCACAGAGATTGTGGGTATAGCGGCTATTCAAAATGGTAATTACTTACGCTTATCCTGATTGTTCAAACCGATTTAAAGCTAAAAGATTACGTTCGCTTCCTCGAACTCATCCAGGACTTTTCATCGATTCCCAACTTCTGAGCCTGGTCGCTTGAAGTTATGGTTGCTTGCTCTTCGGCTGGATATCAACACCCCCATAAACTTAGTAAAATTGTGGAGGGTCTGCAGCGATAATTTTTCCCCTGATGATTTTAAAGATGCACGAAAGTATCACGTACGACTGATATCATCTGCTGTGCTTTTGGTTTTTTCACATCGAACTGAGGTATGTAAACAAGATAATTGTGTGTGCGTATCCTACGCCAAAGCACGTACACAGGGAACGCGCCCGAGACAGTTTGGACATGGGTGTCTATCAGAGGTAAAAAATTATATAAATACTGTTCAGTTTCTTACAAAAAATGATCGTTTCGTGTCTTAAGACATCAATGTATCGTCACAAGCCACAGGGTGTAACGTTAATTTGGATTCGTCTGTGCGTGTTTTTTTTACTTTGAAAGGTTTGGTGCCCATCCACTTCCATTAAATGACTACCAGACTGCCACGGTTAAAGTTAAAAATCTTCGTTTGTGTTCTGCTGAGGAAACAAAGTCACCTACATCTTGGATGCCCCGGGAGTAAGCAAATAAACATAAAATTTTCATTTTTGGGTGAACTATCCCTTCAGAATATAGCAAGACTGAAACACTGAGAAAGAAAAACATTGAACCTTTAAAAAATAATAAAATGACTAATATCAGCGTTTCAAATTAAAATAATAGCTCACCTTGAGTTTATCTGTCTTCAGAGCATCATGCAGATGCTTCAGTTCTCTCTCAGTATGCACCAAAAAGACATCAGACAGACTTCAGTTAAACAAAACACTGAATTATGAACAAAATAACAACTATTGAAAGAAAGTTGACGCAGTTTATTTATTAAAAAGCCCTTACTTTCAAATATTTATAAGTTTGAAAAAAAAAGAAAATTATTTACAGTATGAAGTCATTTTCTTTCAGGTTCAGATGGTATAATAGTACCAAAACATTGCTTATATTTTTTGTTTATACCATATATTGTTTTTAAAAAAGATGTCCTCGAATTATTTGTGCTAACACAGCGTCCAAAAGGCAGTTATTCTAAAAAAATATTTTATGACTTAAAGCAAAAGCTGTTTATATAGATTTGAATGATTAATTGACTTTTATCAAAGTTTAAACATTTGATTAAAAGCATTGTGGGAATCCACAAATAGACTCCAATCCATCAATTAATATCTCGTGAAGAGAAAAGTTGCGTGTTTGCAGGAAACAAAACTCCCAAATCCATTTTAACTGCAACTTCAAGCCAAAATAATTGCAGAGGATCCATTGGTGAGTAAGTGATAACAGTAATACTGAATTCCTGTTCAGGGGTGCGTTTCCTAAAAGCATGGTTAGCCTACTATGCTTGCAAGTTCCGTTGTTACCAGCATAGTTTCTGTGTTTCCAAAAAGCATAGTTCAAATGAACAATCGCAGTCAACGTCACAAGCGTACGTGGTTAGAGCTACAGCTTTGGGCCTGTGCTTAGAAGCATAGTTTCTTGTTAGTAAGATATATAGGCTTTAATAAATATGCTCTTGAATGCAAGAAGCAAACTAACATGCATTACTATCTTTATCTTACATTCTATCTAAATATAAAATGCGTTTTAATTATGTGTTTTTGCAGGTCTATTCTAAACACTGTTTTTGAAAAGTGCGCATGTGCATAAATGGCTAAGGGAACCCCGGAGTATGGCTTAAGAGGGAACCCATGATGATTCAAAGATCAAATAAAGCAAAATGACAGCGAACAAAAATAGTAGTATGTCAATATGTGTCATGTTCAATAAAGCAGCATCATGAAGATCTCTAATCAGTTAAATTACATAAGCTATTCTTCCACCACATGCGTGTGACGTCATTAACATTGGCCCTATGTTGTTGAACTAATGTGATTCAAACGATGGAGATGCGACCATGTTCGTGTGTAGCTAGTTTGTTTCCAGAACAATGCATCATACTATGGTGGTTAATCAGCGAGTTACAGTACATCGTTGTTCGGGAAACACACCCCAGATAAAGTACCAAACTTATCTGCATCCTGGATGGCCTGAGGGCAAGTAAACTTTCAGCCATAACAATTTTTGTTATGCAAACCTTATTTAGGTCTACTATACAGTAGTACCTATACTTTGCTGCCCCTTAAGTAGATTAGCAGCTGCTTATTAAATCACAGTGATTTTAACCTGACAAGTAATCTAAATGGATAAACTACCTCTGCACCATATTACCGGTAAACCAATTGCATGCATTAAGATGCACTCTGGCAACAAGGGACATCTTCATCTTTAACCTTATGCAGTGCAACAATTGACAATGACTAAGCTTGAAAGATGGCCTTTGCGCGAATGCTGTTATGCTATACATTACAAATCTTTTGACAATTTTGCAGTTATGAATCAAGTTGATGGCATCTGCGGTAGTCGTTGCTGGTGCGGGGGTTGGGAGAGGGCTCTCATCGCCATGGAGATAAGAGTGCTTCATTTTTTGCGTGAGTGGAGTGGCTTGTCAAGGTCAGAACCAAACTGTTCCTGTGCCGTCTCACAGCCCACACAAAAGAGGGAGGAACGGGGCATGCTGGTAATTGTTCACCGGGGAGGAAACCTACTCTACGGGTTTGACTGTAATGAGAGGGATGGACTGTAAATAGGGACGCTTTTCTACTGTATTTCCTCCTGTCAGTGCTTTGATGTCATAGCATTATAATTTACTTTGAGCTGTTTGGGCATCAGAACAAAACCTCTGCGTTCTCTTAGAGGTTAAAAAAAAAACCTTAAGAACTACTATACGTTTCTTGTTATCTAATTTGAATGGTAGGAATAAGAGTCTGCGTATGTTTTGTATATTTTTAAATATCCAAACATTTACTTTATTATTCAGTAATGGCAATAGTTCAAGGTGTGATTTGGCTCTAAAATAATCATTACTAGAGCAAACATGTGTTTTATGTTTCACGCTGTAGAGAGAAGCCTACGGCTTTTGCTCCAATGGTGAGGGCAGATTGAAGAACAGCCATGTCTGTAATTATGTATGATTATGTCTCTCATCGAGTGGGAGGGAAGGAGAGCTGTGGTTATGTAATTATTAATCAACACTGTCCAAACCGTCTGCTGGTGACCAGGTACAGTGGAGGCCCTCATTGACTCATATTGTAAGAGCTCTTTAGGTGATGAGAGAATACTGTTATCAGTCATATAGAGATCTGAGGATAAACCCTGCATACATGAAAGATATGTTCAAGTAGAGGGTTATGCATAATTATTAATAGTAGCAGTAATAATGATAACAACCATAATAATATTTCTTGCAATAATAATAATAATGATTTGTCTTGTTCTGTTCATATAGTTTATTATTTTAAAATGCTACTAATAAGTAATACTATGAGTAGATACTAAATAATAATTATAAAACATAATATTATATTATATATTAATTTTTGTATTATTTGTATTATATATATATATATATATATATATATATATATTTAAATTTGATTTTATCATTATTTTGCTTAAGTTAATGTAATTCAGCATATAGAGCAGGGTTAAATAAAATTAAGAAATTACTTTTAGTTAAACTAAAACTAATACTTTACCAAATAAAATAAAAAAAATCACTACTACTAATACATACTGTGATGGGAGGAGCTTACAGACACAGTGAGAGTGGCGTTGAAAGGTCCAGTTCACTGGTCCGGAAGTGTGTATGTCTTTTCTTGCGCTTCTGTATAAAACACTTCATTTATTAAAACTTCTTTCTTATTTCTAAATTAATCCTGACTTCTACCTCGTTTGAATCTGACTCCAATTTTAGGTTTTATGAAATTCAAATTACAATAAATTTAAGTGCTGATCTTAAAGTTATACTTTCAATTTATTTGTTCATGTAACGTCTGAGTCTGGCGTTGGCAAGAGCACCATCTCGTAACATAAAATCGCCAGCCAGCCAGTCTTGAGGTCTGTTTTTCACAATTCATATTCGTAGAAGAACATTTAAAGGACTAGTTACTTTATACAGTAATAGTTAGGAATACTTGCCCTAAGCCCTACAGGAGAATTTTGGAGTGTGATCACAAACTTTTGTGTGCTTTGACCACCCATGCCCATCCACCCTGAAGACATTGTGCGTGTGTGAATGTGTGAGAGTGTTTGGTGCTCTGGCTATCAGGCTGGGAACCATCTTTAAGATCAATATGCTTCATCTCCCTCTGCAAAGTGGAAACAGGTCCAGTTCACTGATTTAGAGGCTCACTGGACGGCAAACGTGTGCACACACCCTGCTTTCTTTGCCCCCTGCTGTTTGGAGATGGCCCTGAAACAGCCTCTTGTTTGGCCTGCTGTGAGGAGTCTCGAGAAGGTGGGGTGCCACCCATTTCTGCAGAAGAGCCCCTAATTACAGAAACTGGGTGTCCTGCTATTGGTGCACAAGTGAATAATAGCCACAATTTGTCTCAATAAATGCCCCCTGTAAAGCGATGACACTGAGGGAAGACAGACGAAGCAAGAGGATTGATGAAGTGATGTTTACCTTAGATTGAGAGACTGTGATTCTTCACTATTATCTCGTTTGGTGGAGATCAGACAGAGGTGCAAAAAGCTTTATTGGGCCAGTGTCATTTATTTAATAAATCTTAAATAAATGCTGTTCTTTTTATTTATCAAAGAAAAAAAAGTAGCTTATATTCACCAAGGCTGATCAAAAATACACTAACAATTTTCTATTTT
>JAUYWG010000053.1:13061869-13085332 GCA_034779775.1 Enteromius afrohamiltoni
GATATCGTTCACCAAAGCCTGGAAGACGGACGGACTGTTGGAGAGGCCAAAGGGCATGACCAGATATTCGTAGTGCCTGTCGGTCGTGGAGAAGACCGTCTTCCACTCGTCGCCTTCCTGGATGCGAATCAGGTTGTAGGCGCTGCGAAGGTCCAATTTGGTGATGAGGCGGGCCTTACGCAGCTGTTCCAGGGCGGCTGGGACGAGTGGCAATGGATACTTGAATTTAACTTTTATGTCGTTCAGGGCCCGGTAATCGATGCAGGGGCGCAGTCCGCCATCTTTCTTCTTGACGAAGAAGAAGCCGGCCGAGGCTGGGGATGTAGAAGGCCTGATGAAGCCCTTGGCCAGCTCCTCCTTAATGTATTGTCTCATGCTTTCAGTCTCTGGCTGTGACAAAGGAAAAATCCTGCCCCGTGGTGGCGGGGTTCCTGGCAGTAGCTCAATGGCACAGTCTGTGGTGCGATGAGGTGGCAGCTGGGGTTGCCTCCTCTTTGCTGAAGGCTTTAGCGAGGTCATGGTACTCAGCTGGTAGCAGGGTGAATTCGGAGGGATCCAAGCAGGACGGCTGGGACTCCTGGGGGGTTCTAATGGCTTTGGTGAGACAGTTAGCGTGGCATTCTGGAGACCACTGAGTGATTTCATGAGTCCTCCAGGCGATCACAGGGCTGCCAGAACGGAGGCTTGGTGGGAAACCTCGCTCACTACTTCGTGCATCGCTACTGGATCCTGTTGCGGCGAAGTCTTCTGTGATAGATCGGCAGAGACTTTCGGATCCATTTGCAGCGTTTAATAGAGTGGTCGTACAGGCAGGGGTCAAAAACACAGTAAACAGGGTAAACGGAGACAATCAGAGTTCGTAAAACAAAGTCCAGGCAGAATAGTCAAAAGGCAGGCAGAAAGAGTCGGTAATCCAATAAACAGTCCAAAGTTAAGCCAGGCAATCAAACAATAGAAACACTCAGTAGTGATCCGTGGGGGAATCAAGACTTTGCGTCGCCCCAGCGTGGCGTCCTCGTTTAAATAGGCCGAAAAGTAGGTCACGCCGGGGAGCGGAAGAGGCTAAGGTCCGGGGGGAACGTTAGAATTCGGGGGAAGGTTCCCGCTGCTGAGTTCGGGGGAGAGCCACAGAGGCACGGCTTGTGACGTATATATTTAAGAAAAGTTTGTAATGTTTATTTTTTAAATATATTTATATACAATATAAATTATATGAATATAAATATATACACGTAAATATTTTCAAAATATATGCTGTATGTGTTTGCTTTCATATATACATTCGTACTTTCATATATAATAAATATATACAGAACACACCCATAAACAAAAACCTTTATCTGGGTGTGATTCATTGCGATTAATCTTTTGACAGCACTATATATATATATGTGTGTGTGTGTGTGTGTGTTAATTAAATGTTAGCAAATATGTGACATTGACTATGTTAAGGTGACTCTTCTATTGGAAGACAAAATAATGGAAAGACCTGCAGCCTTTATAATCAAAAGAAGATTTATTTAATAAAAGTAATCCTGTTGTTAAATTGTTATTCTGATAAAATAATATATTGATGAAAATTGTCATAGAAAATTACATCAAAAAGAATGCAAAATTGAAACATTTTACTGATAGTCTCAGACACAAGCCTAACTACTGTGCTGTAATGTACATATGCTGTAATGGTAAAATATAAACATTAAAGCAAAGGTTCTCATTGATCAAAAGTGGTCTGATTCCCAGAAGTGAAGCCTCCCATAGGCTATACAGCTTGACATAACTTTAGACTGAGACAGACTGACAGCGCATTGATAGTAGGTATGAGAAATGCTCTTTGCTACTGGTCAGTACATCACTGTATTGATCATTGTGCTTTTTATGAGGTTCAAGGTCTCAAGAAGAAGACTAGTCAGCCAGAACAGATACATGACCTCCACTACCCTCTAAAAAGGGTAAGATGGAGAATATATAAAACAGGAATGAAATGCTAAGAACCGCTTTTTGGGTCCTTTGCTCCATTTATGCCATTTAAGTTGCAATGAAACTGAAGTAGAGACAGATCTTTTCTTTAAGCTATGTGCACCAAAATTTAGAAAGTAAGATGGGGACTCTGCTGACTGGTTTTTAGGCATTGCATTCAAAGGTTGAATTAACTAAATTATTGGAGAAAGAATGATTTTAAACAATGCAAGGTATGAATAACTGTAACATGCATAAAAAACAGATAAGAAATTCCATTTGATTTTAAGGTAGAGCTAAAAGTGAGGAACAATTGAAAATGATCTCATCCATAGTGAAAGTGGGACAGTGAAACATATAATGTTATTGGGGAAAAGTTGCATTTTTGCATTGAAATATTTTGTATTTAGATACAGCAGACATGTTCCTAGGCCCTTGAAATGCCAGGAGCATGTGCTGACCTCTAGAAAAAAGGTTAAAAACTGTGCTTTCCACAGACTTGCTGGAAATATATATAGTTACAAAGTTTTAGGCGTAACAGGATGACAGTCTATATACTGTATAAGACTTATATCCCAATCTGATGGGTTGTAATATATACATGCATACGTATAATTTTTATTACCAATTGCATTTTATTATAAAATTTAATTAATATGTAATAGCCATTATGTAGTTAAAATTACAGACATTTTTTAAAATGCAAAAGTAGAAAACTCGGACCCTTTGATACAGTGAGGGTCTTTCAGAGAGTACTTTGCAAGCTAAAGCCTCAGACCCTCTGTACTTATATTAATCTTCATAGCCTATTAGCCTGCGTAAATTTCCATTTTCTTGCCAAATTTCCCTTGTTGCTTAATGTAGGATAAGAGTCTGCCACTAGAGGCATCAGCCCAAGAGAGATGCCTTGGTAGGAGCAGGTTTGTGATCACGTGTGTTAGAAAGAGAGAGAAAACGTGTTTGAAAGTCACATGTTTAAGTGCACAGGTTATGCTCATTTACAAGTTAGTGATTTTATTTTTGGGAATACAGTTAGATGAGTTAAAGATCAAAAACATTTTTATTTACCTGAAAAGCTTGGGTCTGAAGTCGCATATCGCACCACATGAATGTTCTATATAGTATGAAATTCTGATGTAAATGTATCCCATGGCCTTATGGGATAGTAAAGTGTCCACTGGATGCACACTTCAAAATCTCCCTGGAGGTAGTATGACATCTGTATAATTGTTGCCTCCTGCTATATGAATAATATTAATAATATGCCTATGGCTATATTATGTTTTTAAGTAGGCATATCCTGACACTGGTTTGTTCCTGTATCTTTAAAATCCACCTTTCTAAGAAAGCCCAGTCTGTTCTGACTGGTTAGTAGCTTAGAACATGTTGGAAATGTACCAATGCTTATCGTAATTGGGTTTCAGCTCCCAAAGCTTCACAAACAGATGTAAACTGTATTAAACATATGGTAGTGTTGGCATTGGAAGTCCACACTTTGTTTTTTTGCCCTTGCAGCTAAAAGCATCTCCTTCACATTGCAAAATCACTTATCTAGTTGTTTTTTAAGGGCAGGCATTATGCAAAAATGTAGCTTTGTGTCATAGACAAGTCAGAAATAATGACAGAAGTACAAACAAGCCATTTTTGTTAAATCCCTTTGAGGTCAACGTTGATCTTTGTAACTTTGACTGTTTATCTGCATTCCAGCTATATTACACACTGATATTTTACATACTAAAAGGAAAGATAAAATACAAACAGCACAATTGGTGCCCTTAAATGTCAACATATGCTAAATTTGTAGTCAATATGTACTGTATACAGAGGATCGAGGCCTTCAATGACCTGCAAAAATGTACCTACGGTTAAACGCAAAGTAGGAACATGACAACCAACGTCATCTCATCAATGATTCATGGTATCCATAGAAAATAAAAACTTTTTTTTGTTTGCTCTTGGTTCATTTCAGAAAGCTTCATGATTGCTGCTGAAAATGATTGTTCTAGTCTGCCCTCAATGTCATTATGCAGTGTTACATCTCCGCTGTCGTCCCTTTGAGTGCTCTGCACTTGTAGTGAACCAGTGCCTGTTTGAGATGAAGGAAATGGAGCTATTAAAAATGAATAGGAGTTCCTGAAGAAGATCTTTAAAAGATATCCAGTTCTGTAGCCAAGAGAACTCTGGACATCATGTCCGCTTAGTGCTTCACAAAATAGCTGCCACACGCTCATATTCTCTCTGCGCTCTTCGCTGGAAATGCTTCTGCAGTTAAATCAAAGAGCAATAATTATTTTCAAACTTACTGTGTATTCATGTCAGGAATAAGTAACCTATTAAAAATGTGCTAATGACTAAATTCTTGTAAATGGACGTCCTTGCTAAGTCCTCCACAGATGGATTGATACGTGTGAGAACAAATAATTCAAACCGCAGTGAAGCAGTTCGCAGCAGTGACCAGCATTTCCCGTCGTGTTTCTCACTGTGCCCTTATTTGTCAGCGATGACATGAGCTCATTTTTACTTTTCGAAACATTACTGCACAACTGCAATGTAGCTGCAGCATGAGAACTTTATGAACATGTGGCTCTGTGCTTATCACTACAAGTCATTACTCTTTTTTTTTCTCATATTTGCCTGACTGTCACAGCACGGTTAGACCAAGCCTTCTTTTTCCTCCTGACAGGAAATGAAACTCAGGGAAGGCTAAACTTTACTTGACCTCAGCATCTGTCTCTATGGTGATGAATTCATACCCTACCATGGTAACTGAGTTTTCTCGGAGTATGGTATCGAGATTTACAATTCAGTATATTTTCCGGTTCAGTGTCTCATCTGGTGGAAAAAAACTCACACCTGCTCTTGATGTTCCTCCTTCTGCCAGCAGGGGCTAACTGCATCGTGCTAACTATCTGAATCTAATGAATGCATACTGAAGAAGGTACTAAATGGTCCTGGATGAGATATGCTTCATTTCAGTCCGGGAAGGAAAGATTTTTAATGCCCCTTCTTGGAAAAACGCAACTAAAGAGCACTGCCAGTCAACTGTTAAATTGGAAACTTTTGCAGACAGGTCTGATTCATTGTGATGTTTGTGAATGACATTTCAAAAACATGGTGGCACCGGCGTAAATATACTTTATTATAATTAGTATTTATACAGGACATGAGAGAGAGAGAGAGAGAGAGAAAGAGGAGTGATAGAGTGATACAGTTCCGACTGGAAATCAACAATGAATTTCCCGCCTGTTAGACTGGGTTTTATTAACATCTACACCTACCCCAACCCTAATCCTACCCCTTACAATAACTAAAAAAATTGTAATTATTGCTGTACAGTGTGACAAAAATTCTGCTTTATTGATGTGATTGTACGGTAGTGCCATACGTATGGTTAAAAAATATTTGAAATAAAAAGCTTGTTGAATTCCACAAATCCAAAAAAGAAAGCATTGCCATTAACAGTGCTTGCATTTTAATGCAAAAATACATGTGTAACAGTAAATTAGATCCGTGCGGCTCATAAAGTGAGTGCTTTCTGCTTAATACAAAATTCCTTCCTGCTCTGGATCAGTGGATTGCACAACCGCAAGTTGCCTGACGAATATTATTGCTGGAATTATTAAACAAGCTGAATATTTTTAAAATGAACTTTGTTAAAATTCAGTAATCAATATTCACCTCACAAAGACAATATATGTTTCCGTTGACTCCGTTCCGTGTCCAATGCTTTCTTTTATTATTATTCAAAATATGTATACTATAATTATTATTAAATTAGTATAATATTAATTTAATTATTTATTATATTACTATTACAATAATACTATCGAACTGTCAAATGAAAAGCTTAGAATTTAGTAATATTTCTTTAGTAATAAAGTTTTATTTATTATTATTATTATTATTTATTAATAATTATTCAACATTATTATTACAGTATTTTTTTTTTATTAAAGTGCCCCTATTATGCCATTTTAAAGGTTGCTAATATTGTTTTATGAGTCTCTTTAAACAGGTTTACATGTATGCAAGGTCAAAAAACACTTTAGTTTTCTCCAAAAATAGATTTAATTTTACCCCATTTCTAAATGATTCGTAAACGGCTCGTGTGAAGCAGTTCGAAGACTCAGTCTGTCTAAACCCCTCCTTCCCGTGAGCCCTCACTGTTGTGATTAGTCAGATGGCGCAGTCCTTTATGATTGTTCTACCGCTACAGTGGTCCACAGAGCTTGTACCAAAACGATCCTTTCTGACATTACTAGAGGTGCTTTCTGAGAGAAAACATCAACTACTGTAATTAACTATCATGGAAAGTGCTCACAATTTTCTTTTGTAAAGTGAATCGGGCACACCTCTACGTTGTGAACTTCAGCGTTTTTATCCTTACTTAAACTAATTAGACAGACAGACAGTCAAGCTGCATCAATCACAATGTTTAGACTACATCAGGCCCACAGCTGAACAACAGAACTACAGAAACGTAAGTTAGCCAGTTACCAAGACATGTGCAGGGTTGTTACACACTGTAATGTACACAAATACGTATTCTGAATGATCGCTAGAAAATACAATCATCAATTAATAATAGGGCAGAAATTGATTCCTTGAGTAACTCGATTAACAAAAATTAAGCCTCTATTAATTAATTTTAAAGTTTATGTCACATTTTTTCTCAATGATTTTTTCATTACTGTGACAATGTGAAGTCCACCTCTCGGCAGGGAGGCAAGAGCGAATTCTGACGCTCTCGACAGTGGCGGTGTGAACGCACTACACTATACCGAAATATTTATCAGCTTATATCATTGGCTTCTTATCAAAGGAATGAGTTTACTGTCAAAAAAAGTTGTGCGTGGCTTTTACGATTAAACATACCTAATATTTTTAATTGTATTATTTTTTATATTATACCATCGTTTGGATCAATACTTGATACTTTAGTTTGAATACTGAACGTTGAATAAATTGTTGTAATCCTGTCCCTAAAGTCTAATGTTCTCAACACAACAGGTGTGGTCATTTTAGTGTGATTGCAATAAAAAGGGTTTATAAATGCACAGCCATGAACTTACTGTATGATAATATTTTACCTAATATTAATATTAAAAATTTAATAAATATCATCAATAAATAAAATGTTGATTAAAAAAAGAAAAAGAAACCAATTTTAATTAAGTTGTTAATTTTAAGAGACATTTCTTATTTTCTCTTTTTCTTATTTAATATTGCTCTTTAATTAAGCAAAAAAAAAAAATCATCCGATTACTCGATTAATCAATGAAATTTTCAGTAGATTACTAAAATATTCGATATCTGCAGCCCTAATGTTTAATCATACTTACAGGTACAGTAGAAGTTCAGAGGAGCAAGCCGGTCCAAATAAACTGGGCACTGATCCATCTTTTAAGACCAGTCATGGTTAAAAAATATTTGAAATAAAAAGCTTGTTGAATTCCACAAATCCAAAAAAGAAAGCATTGCCATTAACAGTGCTTGCATTTTAATGCAAAAATACATGTGTAACAGTAAATTAGATCCGTGCGGCTCATAAAGTGAGTGCTTTCTGCTTAATACAAAATTCCTTCCTGCTCTGGATCAGTGGATTGCACAACCGCAAGTTGCCTGACGAATATTATTGCTGGAATTATTAAACAAGCTGAATATTTTTCACCAGTCATTTGGTGAATATCGCATTGTACTCCAAGATTGGAAAAGCAGTCATCAGTAAAATGAGGCGAACACAACAAGAGATTGTACTGTTGAGGTGTTGTTGAAAAAAATGAATGTTAACCACTCATTACTTGTAGATTCATCTTTCAGAAGGGCATATAAAACAAATTTACTGTCACAGGATCCACGTGAAAATTGTACTGTTTGTGGGCGGACAAGTTGTTCGCGACGTAGAACATGGGCGGGAATTATGCAGATATGTTACTTAGTGACGTGGCTCCATAACAGAAAAAGATTCTAATTGCCGGGCGACTCGTTTAGGTGACTGTGAGCCGACCCTTTTTTTGATAGACAATAACCTTATTTATCGTGCACTGTCGGTGTCACAACTTTGCAGATAGTTTATGATAGATAGATCATAGTTTCACATACAGCTACATGACACAAAGCATGAAAGGTCATATTTGAAAAGGCATAATAGGGCACTTTAAACCAATAAAGTAATATATTATTGTACTGCAAAATAAAGAGCTGAGTGTTTAATAATAATAATAATAATAATTAGAATAATATCAAATTATAATTAATATGAATATCCCAATGACTTTGAATGTAGAAAATAGGGAAGCATTGGACAAGAAAGACATTTGTGTGGGCACATGGTGGACCAGGACGTGATTGTGTTAAGACCAGAGATGAAACTGGAGATTTGCGTAGGAGCCTGCCAAGATGCCAATATGCCAAGAAACAGAAAAGTATGTTGACACGTACACACACACACACACACACACACACAAACAGTATCACAGTAGATCTGTTGGCAACAACACTATAGTTCTCACAGGTGGCCAGCCACCGCGGTGATCAAAGGAGACTATAAAAAAGACAACGTCAGGCAGAACTGACTCCGGGATATTTAGACAAGACTAATCAAATTCAAGCACTCTGCAAATATTTCTAAGCTTCTGCAGATTTGAGAATTGGCCCTCTATTTGGTAAGATACAGTAAACCAATAGCCTACTGCTCTGTAAGGCTCTTGCATAATTCAGACTTGCGCCTTATCTTCATATCTCAAGGCTGCTTCACGCATCGGCAAACTTGAAGATAATCTCTCAATCAAAACTCAGCCTTATGCTTCATAAAGTATATTCTAACTATAATCAGGTCAGCATGAAATAAAGATCAGTCAGTCAGGCATTCAGTATGGAGATTTAGATACGTGTGAGCATATGTGAGCAATGCCATGTAGACATTAAACTAAAAAATATGATAATGAAGCAGTGTCACGTGCAAGATTGCTATTCAGAATATCAGCAAATAAACAACAATATACAAAAAAGTGAGTACACCATAGATCTATTTTCCCAGCTGTGTTCTGGGATTGTCCTGAATCACTACCTAACACCTATAATACGTGTTCATAGTTAGATTATTTAGACTGGTTCGGTAGGTACGGCTGCGGAGGAGCCCGGTACCTGCCTGATTTGTCATAGACATAAACAGAGAAAAGTAGTTCCGGCTACAATATTCTTCTGCAAGACACATGTAGTTCTGTTTATTAACCACTAGAGAGCCAAAAATTACAAACTGCAGCTTTAACATGAAATAAAGTTTAATTTTAAACAATTTTGCCACTGACATTTTTGCTCTATTCATAGAAGTATTTCAGTTAAAGTTAAAGCAAAATTGACACAAATTTGTTTCTCTCATGAATTAATCAGTATTTTGAACAAATTGGTCAGGAAAATGATTCAATGTCTCACAGCTGCAGTTTCCAGAATTAATCCAAATTCATTTCCAGAATGTTTTTAAACAAATTGTAACCTACAAGAATCACTAAAACAGTCTGTCTGGATTGTGTAAAAACAGAAAAGCAATACAAACAGTGAAAAAAAGGCCTGGATACAAAGTAAAAAAAGGCTTTTTCTATTATCAAAAATTTACAACAGAGTTTAATCCACGACTAAGCTTAATCAGAGCCTTGGAAAACAGCCCTAAGTATAATTTCAGAAGGTGAAATTTTAATTTCATGCTAGTGGCAGTTGAAATAATGCAATAAGAGGATTCTGATAAAAGCAGAATACAAGCTTGTGGCAATGTTTGCACACGTGTTATAATTTAAATTGATATTAGTTTCATTCAAGCAATAGGAAATAATCAAAAGAGAAGCCTTATTCTCAGAATGTCTGTAAGGCAGAAGTCTGATATGATGCATACAGCATACGGTGAGGACAGCAATAAACATAAAAGGAAAAAGTCACGGAAAGCCTTAATGAAGTTTCTAAAACATGACGGAAATGCATTCTTTTTCATGCGAGTGACTGGGGAAGAAAAAAAGAGAAGGCCGTGTTTAATATTCCAGGAATGAATCTATGACTTCACACCTCTCCTTCCGCTCTGCTGAGCGTCCATTTCTTATTATACATATCATTTTGCATCTGAATCCACTGCCTTTATTAGTATCCTGGGGATAGGACACACACAGAAAAGCCTCATACCCAACCCAACCCAACATCAGCTCTTAGAACTCGCCGGGGAAGCAATACCTACACCTGCCATGAATTTTTTTTAATTTTTTTAAGAAGCACTGCGATTAATTCACTCCTCCTTAGAAACAGGAGCTTAGTATAATCTGCTGAAAAATGAATGCTTATTGCTGCTTTCATCGGTTAATAAAACAAATTATGAAAGCTATGATAATACCATGACAAAATTACAGCTATAATGGTCCATTAGGTTGATCGGTCGCCCCCTAAGATCAGTTGGTTCAGGGTCATAACGCAGCCCCCTGCATTCATTAACATGCACTGAAATTAACTGTAAAGCACCATCTTGTAAAATATTTCACATATTTATACTGTTTTTGATTTTTGCTGAGGTCTAAATCCCCCTAACAGCTGCTGCTATGACAAAATAGTTGCTACACATCAGATTTGGGCAGCTATGTAATCCATCTCGTCCTCTGGCACTCAGTTCAGACCCTGAAGTCAGTGTAGCAGTTTGTCTTTGCTTCTGCCACAGTATGCATGGTTCATTTACTGCCAATAACCGTGCTCACCTAGCATGTGCAGGGAGCATCTCCATCGTTCTAACATGGCAATGTAATGATTTTATCACGTGACAGTGATCCATACTGAGGTAAATGTATGGCTCTTACTGTAGGCATACTGTCTGCATATTCATTTTATTATGTGCTGGGGGGATAATTGGACATTGACTGTGCTTTTACCCTATGGAGTATGCAAAGTAAATAGTAATGCCGGACTAAACAATGAGGTTAGATAAATGTTTTTCTTCAATACATGTTAGCCACAATTATTGGCACCCAATTATTGCTACGTCCTTTTCCCAAGATAACAGCTGTCAGTTGTAATGCCTGATAGTTTGGAGAACACCTGATAAGAGAAAAGAGACCACTCCTTCATGCAGAATCTCTCCAGATCCTTCAGAATACCAGCTCCATGATGGTGCTTCTGCATATATATTTAAATGCAAATGTTTAGTTATTTTAGCTGTTTACCAAAACATGCTCAAGTTAGAGTTACATAATGTTACATAGTGTGCAAAGTCTTCTCTAATTTGAGGGTATTTAAATAAAAAATGGAAGAACGATTAAGATTAAATTAGATTAGATTAGATTTAAATGTAATTACAGTTTTTAATATGTAGACTCGCCTTTTTCAATGGACCAAAAATAATTGGACAGTTGACAGGTGTGGGCTATTCCTTTTTTAGTTCTTAATTGGTTAAGCTGGTAAAAGGTCTGGAGTTGGTTCTACGTATGGTAATATTTTAATCAAAAGCTGCTGTGTGAACCCACATCATGAAATCAAAGCATTCCATGCAAGTGAAACATGCCATAGTTAGGCTTTAAAAACAAAACAAATCCATCAGAAAGATAACAGGAACATTAGAAATGACCAAATCAACAAGGAGCACACAGGCGAGCTGAACAACATTAAAAGGCTATCCATTGAAGACAGCAGTGGTGGATGAAAGCAGGAACCTATCCATGGTAAAAAAAAAAAAGTTAAAAAAAACTCTTTACAGCATCCAGCCAAGTTAAGAAAACTCTCCAGGAGGTAGGCGTGACATTGTTAAAGTCCACAGTCAAGAGAAGACTTCATGAGAGCAAATACAGAGAGTTCACCACAAGGTGCAAACCAGTCACAAGGCTCAAGAATAGAAAGGCCAGATTAGACTCAAAAACCAAAAGTTAAAAAGCCAAACTATAGTTCTGTAAAAATCTTTCTTGGATGGATAAAACTTGTAGCACAAAAATATGGAGAAGACTTCTCAGTAAAACCTTGTAGAGGGTAGAGGCTATGACGGCATAAGCATGCATGGCTTCCGGTCGCAGAAACCATGAATTATATATATATATATATATATATATATATATATATGTGTGTGTGTGTGTGTGTGTGTGTATGTATGTGTGTGTGTCCACATTCAACCAAATGCAGAAGTTGATTGGACAGAGCTT
Source organism: Enteromius afrohamiltoni (assembly GCA_034779775.1). NCBI lineage: Eukaryota > Metazoa > Chordata > Actinopteri > Cypriniformes > Cyprinidae > Enteromius > Enteromius afrohamiltoni. The sequence continues at coordinate 13,073,986 of JAUYWG010000053.1, forward strand.
CAATTACCTAAAGCATACTGCAGAAGCAATCCAGGACTTTTTGAAGGTATAAAAGTGGAATGTTCAAAAATGGCCTTGTCTATTGCCTGATCTCAAATGTATTTCACTAGCTGAAAATAAAACTAAGACCCAGAAAGACCCATTGAGGGCCCTCAAAACTGAGTATTTTGCTTGTCATTTTATTCAAATACACCTTATTCAGGTCATCAGCTCATTAGTAGGGATGACAAAGTCCTAATATGGGTGTGTCAGACAAAGGAGGCATGTAAAATGTGCAGTGTTGGGGGCTCCATGAACGTGGTGTTGAAACAATTATATAAATTATCTATTATGCTAATAAATTAGCAAGCAACGACAACCGTGAACATGTTTATAGGTCTCAAATTGCAAGACCTTTTGGATCCTTGGGTCTTGTGCAACCAAGCTGTTGCTAATAGACCTCTAATAACATTACTGACATTTCATGCTTTAGCCAATTAGACAAGATAATTGCTTTAGTAAAACAGTCCCTTGGATTTTATTCCCAGTTCTGTTTGCTGTCACAAGCTCCTCATACATTATTCAATTGCAGAATTTGAGGCTTGCCTCTCAGCAGTATTCAGGAAAGTGTTACAATGTAGGTCTGAGGTCTTTATTTCATCTGAAAATCCATCAGATTGGTAGTGAATTAAAATACTTAAAAATTCCTTGAATGCCATGGACCCAAGTTTCAAATCCAGACCACAGTGATTGAGCTGAGCGGGGCACATTCACTCCATCTTAAGTGAAGGTCAGTCATAAAAGTAAAATATTCACCTTTTAAAAGACTGATTCCTTACAAGCTGAAGCAGTTCTGTAGATTTATTTAGTAATGCTGCAGGCTTAAGTCAGACTCACTCAAAGTGATCTGGGATTATGAATACATGTTTCTATCCTGCCTTTACTTCTCTCTTTATTCTTCACACTCTCGCTGTCTCTCTCATGAAATCAATTTTACACACATCCTGCCAGCAATTAATCGAACTTCATGATATTTATGGTACAACAGATTTATCCTGCATACAGTCTGTCTTTGCCTGATAAGAAGAATGGAGAACAGGTGCTTTGACACCAGCTTAGCAATATGTCAAGAACAACCCCAATAACAATGAAAGACACGCAATGGACTTTTAATAACATTAACAAATGTTAAGATATTGAATCAATCATAGAGATTGCATTAAAGAATATAATATACAGAAATAAACTAGAAACAAAAATTAAACAACAACAAAAAAAATCCAAAGGCCATCTATAAATGGCCTCTCTCAATAAAAATGAAAAATATTGAATTATAATTATTGAATGGGTTATGGAGAAATTGGAAATGAACCTGGAGGTTGTTCTGAAAGATTTTCTGTAAGAGGTTTGAGACATTTTAATTAATTGGCATACATGAATATTAATATATTAATGTCATATAAAATTTGTAGTTTGTAAAACTTCTAAAAGACGCCATTCGGTATGTCAAAAGTTTGCTTCATATATTTGATGTATTCATATTTAAATATACATGAACTACTGAACTGTTCAGCATTTCATGCTTGTTAATGACATATAAATGAAAGATGCTATTACATGTTTCCACATTTTGCTATCATAACACCAGTGATTAATTTTTGTTGTCATCTGTTCACACAGCAGGACACCTTCCATAAATTATTCTTCATTTACTATACGTGGGTGTCTGAATCCATATGTTGTTAAAACCTGTTCATCTTTGAATGGAAACACTATTTTGCATAAACCAACTGCTTTTTCACTTTACATTCAAAGGGCACTTTATACGCCTTTATACCATAACAAATAAAGGTGTTTTTTTGGGGGGGGGGCAAAAAAAGTTCAAGTGGATGAGTGCTAACTGTCAGTGAGGTTAATGTGGTATCTGTTCTCCTCTGTGCTCAGTGTGACAATGTGCTGATTGTAATTGCTGAGCATTAATAACAAGGAGGTGCGGCTGTGACTAATTAACTCTCTGATGCAGATTACAGAGGGAGAGGAGAGATGAAAACACGTGCCTTCCTCTCGACCCCACAAAGCAACTTTTAAACATTTGAGACTTATTATAAAAATTATTTTCAATGAATGAGTGTAGCATAAATGAATGCTATATTTAACCAGAGTTATATATAGGTGAGACGTTGAGATGGGGGGGTACAGGTAAAGAGGTTAAATTTTACTCTGAACTAAAATATTTTCGCTGGAGGAGCTAGAAATACTGTGTATAAAAAGTAAATTAGTCAACATTAACTTCCTATTTTTTGAGCTATTGTAAAAAAATAAATAAGCAAGGTAATCACAGCTGCTCTGATTCCCTTGATTAATTCCGATCAACAACACAACTGTGAGTGGGATATTGCTTAACTATGTCAAGTATGATTCATTACTATAATGATTGCAGATGAATGTAAACAAACAGAACAACTCCACTATGCATAGAAAGAATATTGATAATTTAGGGAGAATAATATTCTGTTCTACTCTTCTAGAAATTCTTCTACTGACAAAATAATTAGTTACTTCTGATCTCAGCATTACATACGCTTTTATACATTTGTATGCTATTGTGATCCCATGCTGCCATTTTGCTTAATTTTCAGGGGCTCTTTGGATGAGCTTCAGCTGTTCATTTAAAATAATAGAGCCATGATAACTTTCCCCCAAGCTCAGATGATCTTTCGCACGAATAAGGCATGTGGGCTGTAGCTGAATAAGCTTCTGTCACAATGCAAATGTTAGCTTTGCGTTCCACAGACTCCAGATCAACCATCAATGGAAATTATGTTTCAAATGTACCCCAAGTGAAGCTCCCATTATGTGCTAGTTTGAAACCACAATTCTCACCCCTGATAGTAGCAGAGCTCATTAAAAAAAATCATGTGCGCTTCTTTAATTTGTAATCCAAAATCCAGAGCCTTGTGACATTTATGTGGGTGTGCGCTTGGTGTTGTGGAAATCAAATTGTCCCTGGCGATGTCATTATGTGACAAGCCGAAGCTCTCAGTCCACAAGGGTCAGTTCTGTCTGTTGTCAGGGGAATACGCTCAATCTCACTCAATGAAGCTGTTCGTTCACTCGTTAAATCTAATTTAAGGACTCGTAATTACGTTCTAACAGACCAGGCAGAAGAATAACTCCACAGAATCGCCTAAAATAAGCCATATTTTTCCAGGCCATATTTTGTCGGAAACACAAGAGAATTTAGATAAGAAATGAGATGACTAAGCTCTATACAAATGGCACAGAGTCCCATTTGGTCTGTCATGTTGTTTAGGCCAAGACTGATGTTGGTTCTTATTGGAAGTGTGTGTGTATTGGTATGTATTGAGGGATCGTATGGCCTCCTTGTCAGGGGATTTTAATAACTTTAAAAGGTGTTTGTACATTTGAACATGTACAATATTACTCTGACACAATTTCACAGCGGGCCTCTTGTTTATTATTAAATGATGGAAAAGTGTTTTCCCCAAAGGAAAAATACCCTTTTTTTAATGGCAAATTTATTTCTAAATAAAATGTAGATGTGAGCAATGCAAAATAAAGTCATTTGCATTTGTTATGTGGATGAATTTAATTATCATCAAAGCTCAACAAATATGGAAATAAGCCACACAACAGAGTGAAGCCGGTATTATATCAAATGAAGTAAATGAATTTAGCATATTAAATAAATGTGATGGTGTTAATTAACCTCAATTGCTAGAAATAAAATGAACTCCATACAGTCAATATTATATGAAGCTAAACATTTCTACTTCTCTGAAGGTGCACATGTACGAATGCATTTATGTTTAAGTGCATACAATTGTGCGAATGAGTGTGAGAGAACCACACTTTACATTAGTATAAATACTAATGTGATCATATTATCCTTGCGGCCAAATGCTATCGTTTTGCATATTTTATGTGCCTACCTAATTGTTTTTTGCTATATGGCATAATGAAACAACACTGTAAGAGTCTAATGAATGTCTTGTTTTATGTTTCATTTTTTTTGAACAAATGTTAAGTAGGACTTTGTTTGTGCCTCAGGCTATATTCTGACTACAACAGGAAAGAAACATAAACCCTTCTCTCAAGCAATTACATAAAGAACTAAAGTGAAAATGGCTGTAAATTATTTATCATAATTTACCGCCAATGACTTAGTCTACTCCACATCAAAAACCAAAAACTTAACTTCATGGGCAATTTAAAACTCCCAAGTAACCACTGGGAACAATCCATTACATCTATTGTTATGTATCACTGTCAGAAAGTACAAACACTCCATCGCTGCATCACAAACAGCACAAGCATTTACATTTTCCTCTGATTTGCTGTGTGTGGTGACAAAAGGACATTTGACAGCATTGAAACTCTCTCCAGGACTCCTGCTTTTACAGCAAAGCCTCCTGTTAGATGGCAAAGCTGTCATGTCTTGCCAACACGCCTCAGTGCTTTGTGTTTGTATCTGCTCCAAGCAAAGAGTTACAACCCACAGAACAGAGAGAGTTATGTTAAACAGATGTATAGTTGATACATAGTTTATGGCTAGGTTGACATGGTTCCCGTCGCTTCTGTTCTGTGGATGCTCTGACATAACTATTTACTGGCAGTTTTGAAAAGCTGCATTAACACTGTAAAATGACTAAACTTTAAGACGTTTAAAAGACTGCACTGCAAAGTAAAAGTAGCTTGCTAAATACAATTTAAGGAAGTAATATTTGATTGCAAAGCGGTATTGTTTTTCTGGCTCAATTTAACAATGCAGTTTTCTTTTTAATGAATTTGTCTTAATGGTGGCAGAATTGAACTTTATACATTTTATACAGGTATTCAAGGTAACGAAAAAAAGATTTCCAGCTCGTAAGACAGTGACATTATTCACAATGATTTTGTTTGGCATGAAGACACATCGGAGAAGGTCCATATTGTATTATTAAACGTGATTGTAATTGCTTTTGATAGAGGAAGGTCAGTCCCAGCTTTTTAAAATCAGCTTCCCCCATGTCAGAGTGAGTTTTTTTTTCGCTCTCACTATATTAAAGATAGAGTTTTTACTGTTTAATGACTTTCTTGGTAAAAGTCAGTCAGTTAAATCCAGACATACCCTCTAATCAAAGACTCAGTGCTGCACAGATAGGATACATTTTAAGTTGACCCCACTTCTTTCAGAGAGTTTTGCACATAATTATTGAATCCATTATTTGTCATTTTAGATAAAGCTGAGTGATTGACAACTAAGCTTTGAAAGGAGGATGGAGAAGCTTAGCGCTTAAAGATCTAGTTTAGTCAAAAGATTGTACAGGTTCAAATGCCTACCATCACCTCTGTGCCCTTGAACAGTGTCCTCAAAATCTCATGACAAATCTTTTACTCTGTGCTAGTATTTCTGCACCTTCGATGATGAACCTACAGCATGAGACAACCATGAAATAATGTCCAACCATGTCTTTTTATCGATCTGTCCTCACAAGCTGCACTCAATAATATATGGTCACAACCAGCTCAGTCTGGTTTATGGCCAAACTATTCCCTTAAACTGATTTTTCCTTGTAAACCAAAAACATACAGAATTAACTAATTCAGAATGACTTATTAACAAATATATTATTTTACATAGCTTTTTTAAGTTCCAGTGCAGTCAGATTCACAAACAATCAGTTCTTTCAAACTGACTCTTGTGTGTCAACAACATACAGTATAATAGCTCAGGGCAAGAGGACAGTCAAACAATTATTTTAAATTATTCCTTTCATTAATTGAAAAGCATGACCAGTGCAGTCCGATTCACAAATTACTCAATTATTATTAATCGGTTCTTGTATTTCAAAATGATTCAGACAGTCTGTACACCGTACACATATAACGTAAACAAAACCTTTTATTTTGGATGTGCCTAATTGCAACGAATCATTTGACAGCACTAGTTTTTATACATCATTATATAAACTACAGCTTAGACTTACGTTCAACTTAATTTACTATCCAGTTTTTGGTTGTTTATTACATTTTTTAATCTGTGCAATTTAGAGCATTAGCTGAGAAGGTTCTTTCACATGAGAGTAAAATGAACATTAAATGCTCAAACGAATCAGAATCTAATCAAACTGAACAGAGAGATTGTCAGTTGGAATCAAACCACAATTTAAAGTGCAATTAAAAAGACAAAATTTATCCAAGAAGACTGGAGGGGGAAAAAAAATAGTCATGTAACACCGCTCATGCCATACAGTTCGGCTGCAAGCTTTTACCAAGTGTAAATGAGTCCCTAGAGTGTAAATATCTCGGCTCTACTTCTTTTACTGCCATTATACACGTACATTTTAGCCATAGAGAGAAAAGAACATGAGGATCAAGTAATGCCTTGTTAACAATGAAATTTAGGACCTGAGAACATCTCAAAGAGATTATATGGTGCATGCCAGCGAATTTAATTAACAAGACTAGAAACATTTTACTGCCAAAACTACTGACCTGACAGGCAAATCCTTTTTTGTTTCTGGAACGTGTCTTTAGCAAAGGGCACTTGGGCTGATTTGGTAAATGCAAATATGCTGGTTAGTTGAGGACAGTGGATCTGCCCTCTACGTATGCATTCCTCTCTGGATGCCTCCAAGGAATAATGCATTCCGGTGATAACAAGAGTTAACGATTAAAGTGTGTTCAATTGTGCAGTCACCATCTGTGTCTAACTAGGCATGCAATCTCTGTTATCATTGTCAAAGATCAGTGTGTGTGTTTAGACAAGCAAGGTAACAGGAGATTACTGAAGGTAGGGGGCAGCAACGCTTCAGTAGATGCAAATAGTCCAAATCTGAGCGAGACACCTGCTTTGTTTTTCTACTCGCCACTACACACACGGATACCTGCGCACATGCTGCCAAGAGAGCTCTGCTGACACCATAAAGCCTGAGAAAAGGTTTAAACAACCACCAGTGATGCTGTTAATCACAGTCAATCTCCTGTGCAACACGCTTCACAAAGCCTGAAGAACATCCAGCGTCCTTAGTCCCTCGGCACTCGTAACATCTGCCTACAGCCCTCTACATAGCACTCATGAGATAAACACAGTACACACTCCTCACCTTACTCTATAACAGCAACCTTTGTTTATTCTCCCAAAAATGTAGAATTACTAAAGATTTGCGGAAACAACCTTTTAGCAGAGGTTGATTCATCCTGACAGTGTGCTCTGGAGAAATTTCCACGTATCTGCATTAAATAGAGTCCTCAAGTGTGAAACCATATTATATGTATGAACAGTATATAAGAGGAATTAATGCTAAATTCTGAAATCTTCTTCTTAAATGATAATTTTTCCTAAGGCTCCTATGTTTATGTTTAGTTATTTGACTGTAATGGTGCTAAAAAACCCCTATTCATTGCCATTAACTGACTATTTCAGGTTTTCTGCTTCAAAAGTTTACATCTAATTCAGTGTGTTTGTGGCTTTTTTTATTTGTTAAATTAACTTCTGGATGAAAATTGTATACACTATTTTCTATTGTAGGTACGTTTTTTTATGCACTATTTCTACAAAAAAGGTGCTTCACTATGCCATAGAAATCTGCCATGTCTAAAAAGTTCCATAAAGAACCTTTAACATTTGAAGAACCTTTCTGTCTGAAAAAAGGTTCTTCACAGCAAAAGAAGGTTCTTCAGATTCTAAAAAGGTATGAAAGAACATTTGACTGAATGGTTCTTTGTGGAACCAAAAAACAATTTCTGTGGCATCGCTGTGAAGACCCATTTGAAGCACTTTTCTTTTTAAGAGTGTAGGTCAGCTGTTAAAAATGTGTGGCAAAAAAGGTCTTTTGTAACTCTTCTGAAATACAGATTCAAAATATATCATTTGTATAAATTATAAATACATATTTTATATTATATACATTTTTATTGTGCTTAAAAAGTGAAAATCTACAGAAACACTGCAGAAGTTATATTTCAACCTGTTTGCATTATAAATATGACAAGATAAAAATATTGTCCAGAAAGCAAATTCTTTTAATCCAATTCTTTTTAGTCAACCAAAAAAAACTTACAGCACTGATTCACATCAAATGACTCAATTAAAATGACATGCATACTTTTTAACTCTTTTGGAGCAAAATAGATGGTTTAACATCAAAAGAGGAATACATTTGCAATTAAATACAAATTAGCATTTAACTAAAACTAAGAAATAGCAGCATTTTCCTATATTGCACATACATTGTGACTTCGCCTGTAGACAATATATAAAATAACAAATATTTCAGGGTGAGATTTTAATCATTACTTTTTATACCTATTTGTACTAGAAGTATGGAAATGAGGTGACCTAAAGGATGGTAAGAAAATTCTTGGAGATTGTTTGATTATTATTCAGTCAGAATACATATGCAGTGTCTCATACAGTATAAATAGTTGAAGTCCTGAGGGAATATGCATGAACATTATGAAATTAATGAGCAGAAGGTGATCTGTTCCTGTAACAATAAGAGGAAGCCCAGCGGCCTTCAGCAAGAGCTGAGCCAATGGGGATCAAGCAGAGAAAATGACTCTTAGCTGCGGCACGAGAAGAAAGCAGAAGGATGTGCTCACAGCATCAAGACGGGGAGCACAGAGAGGATTTTCTCTTCTCTCCTTTCACTCCTCTGATTAGCCCTGCTCAGTAATATAGGCTAGAGCTCAGTGGTGCATCTCAGCAAACATCTCAGCTGTCTCTCTCACTTTCTTTCCTTCATATCCAGACTCACACCTCAGGGCATGTTCAGATCAGCATTAAAACAACTAGAAGAGAAAATGATTTCCTTGTGTTGTTCTATTGCTAGTTGTTGACACTTTTGAATTTGATTTTGCCTTCTATTCAGAGAAAAATCTGTCTTGACAGACAAATTGAACTATAATATATCTAGCTCATAGCGCTATGAGGAAGACCTCACATGGGATCTGCCTTGTACCACAGGGGTGTCCCGTACGCTGGTGGGCCGACTCTGATTTCATTGTCACTTTAAAAGAGCTGATATGTGGCTCTCTGTGCTGGCGGCACCGAAAGACAATTTGAATCGCGCGAGACAAACCTCAACAGAGGTTGAAAACCTCCTGAAAACGGCAGCAATTCCATTTAAAAGATTTGACCTCACTGAAAGTCACTGTATAATTTGCACATATTACCACTCAGGGCATTCTGGGAAATGTCAGCTCAACGTACTTCGCGTTCCGAACATCTTGTGAATGGAGCATTCCTGAAAGTATATTTTACAAATCTTTTTTTGTGTCCTCAAACTGTGAAAGCCATGCTAAGCAGATGTAGTCTGTATTCCTGCTGAATTATGAAGATTTTTCTCCTTGTAATTGGTGGAGGGAACAGTTTTATTTCACTTTCTGCTTAATGACAGCCGATGGCCTGAGGCACAGGGGAGAGAAGTTCCATTTCACAGACACCTGCGGAGCCTAACATAAGAGAGACACTGTGTATGAACTCCCCACTCACCCTCTAATGAGAACAGCCTTTTTTGCCGTTTTAATTGCAGAATTTGCATGCAGAATAGTTTTTTCTGAAGTTCATGAATATGATATGAGCACATTTACTGATGTAGGAACACTTCTAGCTGCTGCGGAGTAAGCTGAATTTCTAAAGCAATCAAGCATTTTTCGGAGAAAAATCTGAAAAGGTTGTACAAATGAAATGCCAAATGGTCTGGCAAGCACGTCAGACTATAGTTAGATGCAAATGAAAAATAAATGTAAGAATTCCAACAAAACAAGGTATTCACAAAGTAAACGCATTAGTTACAGCACTCCGGTAACTCCGGTGTTTAGTGTCACAGAATCCTTCGTAAATCATGCTGCTGCTGCTTTTTGTGGAAACCTTGAAAGCATTTTGTTTTACATGAAAATAGATCATATTGTGGAATTCAAATGGGTTTCAAGCAGCAATTCATACTTGATAATACTGACCATCAAGGTCACATCCTTGACTGTGAGTTCATTTATTGTGATCATCAGCAGCAGTTATCATGTCTGTGCGGATTCTAAAGGGTTCTGACACTCCAAGGAATAGTTTTGAAACAGGTTTATTACATGCTATAGTTCTCTAGCTTGCATTTCATGTGCATCTCAATGGCAGTGAATGAAGAACTAAAAATCAGTTTCACTTTTGGGTGAGGAAATGAACATGGCATGAAAAATGAAGGCTGCCCTTTTCAACCGAACTGTCAAGTTGCACTTAAAATCTACCAGCACTGTAGAAATTATTTGGATTAAAGGATTCATTTTCATTTAAATCTTTTTTTTTCTTTTAAGTTGCATAAATGAGTTCTCATTACTTACATAGACCTAGTTTGAAATAAAATTTAATATTTGCTTCATGCATAAAAAATAAAGTGCTTGTTTTCCTAAACTGACAACTACACTAAAAACTCTCATGGAGTAATAATAATAAAAAAAAAACCCTGTTCATTTTGAGTAGGCAAGCAAACACTTGCTGACATCACAGTTTTCTAAATATGACAAGAAAAACAGCACTGTAAGCCTTTGGTCAAACAATGTAACCATATTAATTATTCATGCCCCAGTGCATGCTGGGAACAGTAGATGGGACTGAACAACAAGTCGTTCCTTCAGTGTATTGAAGCTAACAAAAATGCATTCATCCAAATCATATGCTATGCTTTTTGGTTTGACTTATCCTAATGGCAAAGCAAGATGCATTTCTTGTGCTCCTGAAAGCTGCAGGCCTACTTTGTTAGAGCTTCAGAAAAAGCAAGTAAACAAAATGCTAAATCAATCAAATAAACAATAGCTGTTGTTCCAACACGACTTACGTGATCTAAGACCCCTTTCTGACAGTGCATAGCATTATTAGCGAGCACAGATGATCAGGACAGTCGTGTGTGTTTGAAGCAGCAACAACAAGGTTGATTTATCCCCAGCGGAATTCTAGTAATTATAAAACACAGAGATGACTCGCGTTAATTAACAATCCAATTACGCTTCCTTACATTTGATTTTTTTTTTCTCACCCACATTGCAATCTTCCAATCTCTCCATCTCTTTCTCATTTAAATCATGTCATCTTGTAACGAGGTGTAATCAGTGTGATAATACACGGGCCAGCCAATTAAAACGCGTCAGTATTATTACTTCTCAGCTTCCGAAAACCCACTAACACCCACCCTCCCACTCCTCTGGTTACATAAGCTTTGTGAGTTAGTAAGCTTAGATAAGATAGCCTGTGTGAAACGACCAACTAAACTAAACTAAAACAGGACTTCCCTCACCTCATTTCTCATCCGCGCTCTCCCTCTTTTGCTTTCCAAACTCTCCCTCCCCTCCTTTATCTCTCTCTCTCTCTCTCTCT
>JAUYWG010000053.1:13085432-13102694 GCA_034779775.1 Enteromius afrohamiltoni
TGTGTGTGTGTGTGTGTGTGCAGAGCACGCACACATGTGCCTCTCCCGGTGATGTGAGAAATCAAGAGGGACACATCTCTTAAGCCTCCTTGTGGTGGGATTTCAATTTGACGCACTAAACGTAGCGCGCGTCTTCGCTCTCACACACTCTCCCTGCATGTGTGTCCGCTCGCTGCAGCCCCGGCGTCGGTCAGACCCTCTCACTGCTGCACTTCAGCCAATGTGGAACAACTCGTCTGCAGCCGGCCGCCTCGCATGGCTCCTAAAGAAGCGGATATGCCCCAGTGCCACGGGAGACTGACGCCTTCACTGTCTTCCTCTCCTCCGCTAATGGTCCTCTCAGGGTGAGTGTGCCCTCCGTCCAGCCCCGTTTATTTTTTAAACATCAAGCGCTGGAGCAGAAAGGTCTGTGCATTGCAATGTGCTTATTCGTTGGTTGGCTGACGGTTACTTACTGTACTGAGGCTGAGTGAGTGAGTGAGCTTGGTTTCAATTACACTTCATCTATGTCTGTGCCACAGACTGGAATATGATAATTCATTTCACTTTTTTTTCTGTGCTTTGGAAAGGCTGGGGTTTGTGATATGACGTGGTTTGTTGAAGCTATTTTATAGCCTATAGTTGGTTCTGTCATTCAGCAGCCTCATGTTTTAGTCCATTCTTTCAACAAAATGAAATTTTGAAAGCCATGTCACAATACTTCCTGTGAAAACTGCAAAAACAATATTTGTAGGTGTAACAGCAATTTGATGAACGTGGGATTATGTCCTTCGTGGATGAGGGCTTTTTCTCCCACGCCTCAGCAGGCTCTGCACAATGCGTTTGCAATTGGATGCTGTGATTCTTCACATGCAAAAGCTGTATTTTCAGTTAAAGTTATGTATTTTAGTGTGGCAGACTTACCTGTTAGTCACTGGGGAGTTAAATGGGGAGTTAAATAAGCATTTATTGGAAGCTGTATTGTAGAAGTGACAAGAAATAATTTAGAGAACTTTTATGAAAGGGATAAACCTGTCAGGAAAACACAAGTGGATGTGCATTTGAATGATGGCATCCCTGCCGTATGATATTGTGCTACAGTTGTGTGTGTGTGTGAGAGAGATTTCCACTCTGTCACGGACCACCCTGTATGATGGAATGACACTTTCTATCTTCACTGTGATTCAAAATCTCATTTTCTTCAGATATGAACTTTTTGTGTTTTGTACACATGCCAGAATGGAAATATCTCCAGCGTATTTTTTTTCACCCATTTTGAATGAAATGTTTCCATGATTCTATCATTACCTTGTTCTTGCGGGAAGATTAGATGCTCTGTTTTTTTTTTTTTTTTGTTCAGATTCTGGTTCCTGGAAACCAGGCTGAGTGAGGCATTACATCCTTCCATTTTATTTTAGTAGCATTTTCGTTCACCGTATACCTCAGTCCTGCAGTCCTAGGCCTCTATTTGAACAGAGGATGAATGTGTTTAGTCACGGTCCAAAGCGTCATTACGCTCTTCCCTTATTTTTTGCTCCTCCTTCAGTTTTTGTTCACTTCTGGAAGTCATGACTGATGATAGGCCATTGAAATAAGCTTTTGTGTTTAGATCTCGAAGTGTGTGAATAAAGGAAAGATCATTTAAATAATAAATTATAGTATTTCAGTTGTTTTGTTCGGCACACCAAATTTCCATTATGATTTTCACAGCAACATGTTAAACACCTACCTTTCTTTAGCTTTTTTTCCCTTTTTCACCATTTCAGTCATTACATGATGTCCATTTGTAAAGGACATACAGTATGTGTCGAAATACAGAGGGGTTGAAAAATATTTCAAATTCTTCACTATGAAAATGTATCAATTTATCATGTGAAAAAACTAAAACAAAGCATTTGTGAATTTTAAAATGCCACTGTAGGATGTTGAATAAACAAGTGAACGACTGTGATTCATGCACTAAAAGGTTAGGTTTTTCTTCCTTTCATGCACCCACTTACAGTGGTTTAATGACACCCCAGTGTACATCACAAATCCAAACGGGGATTCCTCCATTTTCAGTCGCTTTAATACTTTAGCTTGTTAGTAGGATTAGCGCCACATTTCTTATTCACAGCCCCTTGCGCAGAGCTCTGGTAATAGCAGTCATTTGATCCCACTGTACTCCTTACATGGCTTGCTGATAAGTCTGTAAATCTAGTGTTACAAACTAGTGCACCTTCTCTCTACCAGTCAGTGGCCAAAGGCAATATAATGTTTAGTGAAGCCTGACCCAACACAGAGAGACTGTGACCCCTTTAAAATGGGGACTGTCCCACATTTTGACCTTCTCAACGGTTTGCAACAATTAAAATTTCACAATTAATTGGGTATTAACAAATTAGCTGGATAGTAAATAATCAGTTTAATGTACAATTGTATTTTTTCCATAAATAAAAATGTAAATAGATAAATAAACACAAAAATTAATACAGTTGCTTGTGCCAAAAACTAAAATGGTGTAAAATACATTTAAAATATTTGTATAAAATGTATTATATTCTGACTATCAACAAGTGTCCTATAGCCTGCGTATTACTGGAATATTAACAGTTTGTTAGTACTTATAAAGCACATGTAGTCTGCATTGACATTTTACATCTCTCAATCCTTTCCTATAGAGTTATAGTGTGTTTGTGTGTATGTATGTGTGATATATGTATACACACACACATGTATTAATCTAATATGTTTTTAATATACATTATACATTTATTCATTGCTACAAACCTACATTTGACAGCTATATATATCCTGGTTTTGCCAACCGCTCAAGTAGTTTTTATTTATAATTGGATTTTTATTTATTCAAACTTTTTATGCTGCCCTCCTGAGCCTGACTGTCATTTATGAAGGTTAACATCTCCTTTTCACTGAAGTGTCAGGAATAATTTGTAACCTGTTTGTAGAAAGTAGCATGCATACAGTACTAGACAGCAGTGTGAGGACTTTTGGCCTCCCAGCGAGCAACCTTCCAGTGACTCATAACTTTTGACTGTACCGCAGTGTCAGTGCTTTCGGGTTTCAGACTGTGCAGCCATGTGGTGACAACGGAAGGCAATGGCAGCTCGGGAAAATCATTAGATTGTTTTTCACGTTAAGGTTTGGTGCTACAAGCAGGGCTCAAAGCCCTTTGCAGAATAAAAGACTGAGATTACAGCTCTCCCAATATTAATGACTGTTGCACCACATGCAGCTTGGGATATGGTTATGATAAAGGGAGGAGGGGGAGAGGATAAAAAGGGAAACATTGGACCGGCTGAGGATATTGTGCTTTTGGAACAAGCAATGCGTTTATAAATTGCAAGCGCACCAGTCTTTTCCAAATAAGACAATTTGCTAGAAGTCAATTTACAAGTTTTTCTTTCTTTTTTTTTTTTTTCTACCTGGTCTCATGGCATAAATGTACTTTTTAGCGAGACACAAAATACGTACCAATAAGTACATATCATTGCGGTTTCCAAAAGAAGTGAACACTAGAGGCAGTAAAACTCCTTGTATTTCTTTTCACACCAATTTAGAGATTCGATTAATAAAATGTAGTTTTGCTCAATTACTTGAAGAATATCATGTTCTGAATTCAAAACAATATTAATATGCTGGGATATTTAAAAACTGATGCTTAATGTTAGCATCACACATATCATAACTATGGTTTTTCATAGATGGTGGGTTTGAGAGGCCCTGGTTTGAATCCCATGTAACTACAGTTCAACAAAACAGTTAAAATCAGTGTAAAATGAAATGAAATGGTTGCATGGTTTATGAGACCATGTTGTTTTTTTCCCAGGGACTGAAGTTAGTAATTTGTGTTATTTTTAATGCTTAATTGTTTAATGAATAATGTGAAAGGTAAGATCTGACAAACCAGTACAGAGACAGGTCAGCCTTCATTTTTACTGTGAACCCCAATGCTAATCAACGGTCATGCGTCACAAAAAATACGTCAAATTGTGACGTCTGTGACATTTCTAACAATATTGTATTACAAAGAGGTCAACACTATTTCAAAGGGAAGTAATGAAATATGTCAGTTTAGTGTGTTATCAAAAGAGCAACAGACAGGGACGGCTCAAGACCTCAGCATGATGTATAAGGACAGTCAGTCATGTGCTGTTTTATATGAAGCAGTATTGCACCCTCTCTCTCCTTCTCCTGAATCTTGCATTGACTTCTTGGTGGGGTTGAAAGCTTGCCGGTAGTTGGTTGATTGCTTCGCTCACAGGTTTTTTTTTTTTTTGTTTTTTTTTTCAAAGGCGCCATGATAAAAATAAAAAAGACAGAAAATCAAGCCATCAAATCAGCTTATTTCAAACTGAAGGTTTGAGCCAGACGTGATATTAGGAACACCATAGCTAAAATATGCCCACATTCTCCACCATTATACATTCACAACACGTTTAGCAGCCGGATGGCTAGATAGAAACCCATTAGAACAAAATACAACCATTGTATAATATGCATTATATTTTAATGCATAACAAAGTATTTTAAAGGTTGAGCCTACAAACTCCACACTTGATTTTATAAAATATTTGGTGCATATTTTATAGGCAATCGCTTCATGTTGTCTCTAAGCATTAACACCATTTCCCTGCTAAATGTTACAATGCTTCATTCACACATCATGCTTCATTTGCATTACAAAACATGAATAATATTTGTAGGATTTACACAAGAGCTGAGTACAATAGCATGCAATAAAGCTCCCGATGCACGAACAACAATAAAACCAGCTAGGGCTGTTATATCACTGCGATGTAAAAGGAATACTAATTATATCTCTGTGGTATAAAAGTCATATCAGCTCTCAAATCCACAGTCAATCTTATTATCCCCCCCAAAATCATGAGATTAGGACAGATTTTGATATGAAGTCCCTGGTGGAACTGACCCTTAAATCTGAGGTCTCCTTCAATGCAGAATATCAGGTTGTGCTCCAAGTTGATAGGATTTAAAAAAACGAAACTGGTATGAATGAAATCTGAGAATAAGATGGCATTGAATAAGGATGTAAGATGATGTTTTGAGCAACACATTGTTTGCCAAAGGAAGAGCAATAGAAGCTTTACAATTCCTGCTGCTGGCGATAGCCATCCATTGATGAGAGTGTGGGTTAAATTAATAAATAAATGTGTTGGGGGGAAAAAAATGAAACATGCACGTTGCCATAGAGTAAAGTCTGTTTCTTTTCACAGCCGTTTTCAATAGGAGCAGTGGGCCTGTTTGAACTGACATGGTGCTAAAGTGCATGAGGAGAGTTAAGAGGATTACTTTTGCAATTTTAGATTCAATGCATTACTCATAATCCTGGGGTTGACGGTGGCCAAATTGTCAGGGTCGAAGGGGGACCTCTGTGTGTGTGCAAAGTGAAATTAGTTAGCAAAAAAGTTAACCCAAAAATGAACATTTTGAAGAATCATAATGGTCGCTCTTTTAAAATGACAACAGCAAATTAAAACGGAGGAAAAACACCATACAAGTGCTTTTACACTATATATAAATTCTTTTAAAGCTTGATATTTTAGTAGTTCAATGCAGCACGAACTGTTGAAAAGCTGAACTTAATGATCTAATCAATATGCTTTCAGACTACTTTTGTGATCTGATTCATCCAAAAGCATAAGTCTTTCTTAAATATGGACAAACCCAGCATTTGGGTTGTTTTGACCCAGCGGTTGGGTTAAACAACCCAATTGCTGGGTTTGTCCATATTTAACCCAGCATTTTTTTATCTATGATAATTTGGTGGTGCTTTCGTGTCTTTCGTGTGTTCATTTATTGTAATTGCCTTCAAATGAATAACCAGGCTGAGTAAATTATGAGAGATTGTTCATTTTTAGGTGAACTAGCTCTTTAAATATCCAGTCTCCATTTGTAGAATCTCAAGGTATTTTTGCCGAGTGCCCTTTGGGAGGAAAATTATTCACTGCAAATTATTGATGATGACAGTAATGATGACAGTAATTGCTATCATCAAGAAACACTATTACAGCATAGCAGTGTTGCTGGGGCTTCGGGTACTGACCTCTGATACAAGAATAAATAGAATCAGTTGCACAAGTGTCCACCGTTACAGTTTTAATAATTGCCTTTGCTTGGCTTTAAATGTGTTCTTGGGACATTTGCAAAAAACATTTTCCTGAATACCACAGTGTGTACTCACAAATGACCCAAAGATTGTTTTCAATCCTAATCATAGTCGTGATTCCGTTGGCACTTACGAGACACGCAGGTGAGCCACTACCATGTGGATTTAATTAAATTACAGAATCAATGAATCAATCAGCCATCGCCATCTGTTTAAGGACAGATGGTGCTATAAATCAGATTGGTGGGAGTGCAGATGCTATGAGGGATCTCAAGATTTTGGCATGTGCAAGGCAATACAGTTCTGACAAGTGATTGTAGAAAGCATTCATCTGAAAAAGCACAAAATGCATAGCGTTACAAAACATTTTTGGCCCTGTACCAAATGGCACCTGCATCCCAAAAGCATTATAACAGTATTTTTTTCATCTTTTCATAAAAATACAATCATTCATTGTTTGTTCATATTAGCTCTCAGTGCCCTAACTAATATTAACAAACACAACTTATGATTCTAATAATGCATTAATACATGCTGAAATTAGCATTAACTAAGATTAATAAATAAATGCTGTAGGAATATTGTTCATTCTTTGTTCATATTAACTAATGAACCTTGTAAAGTGTTATCAAAATATCTTATTTCTTGTCACGTTTATTAATTATTTTAAATATATTATTTTTAAAATATTTATTTTATAGTTTGATTTAACCATTTGTTCTTTTTTGTTAGGCTTAGGGTTATACTGTGGATCAAAAAAACATTGATTTCCTCTCAAACTGAAGCAGACTGAGGTTCATTTAACCCTGCTTGCAGAATCACTGCCATCCAAAACTGGCTAAAAGTACCTGCCGTATTAGCTCCAAAAATTGACAGAGCACTAGGCTCATTATTTTGAAATGCTGATTGAATCGTTAGAGGGGGCAGTTCAATGTCTCAAGGAGGATGAGTGTTATCACTGTCGAGTCAGATAAGCTTACAGAGTGAAAATCAGACACCGAAAGACATTGCTGCTGCCTGACAGATGACAAGGTGTCCATTTGTATTCTTCCCTGTTACTGAGCCTGCCAGACATTTCAATGACTAATAGCAAATGATGGACCACAGCTGAGTGATATGAATATGATCCAGAATGAAAACTGTTTTGCCACTATATTTATATACAGGCTGAAACATTTATTTTACATTCTATAGCTTGTCTATGGCATGTTGCAAATTGTGTTAACATGGCGTTTGTTTACCCAACATTATTAGGCTGGTGCTTGGTGATGTGAAATTAGTGATATGAGACAGAATCATTGTGTTGACCTGTAATTTAAACCATAATAAGTGGTGCTTTGCTATTAGTATTGCTTATATGTGGTGTTAAGGGTTTGAACAAACACAATCCTTAGTATTAAGCTACAAACATGAATGATATTTTAAATTGTGCAGTTCATCAAAGAACAATGAGCAAGACTAAGCTAACAGGTTGTAATCCCTCTGTAAAGTAGTGTTTATTTTAAAAAAAAATGGCATCTCACTTTGATCTAGTTTTAAGTCCGCAATTTAGCTTTTCTGTTTATACTGACATAATTGATGTTATAATCATAATCATAGCTTCATTGTAAATAGTCAACAGTAAGTTTCCGTTGAAGTAATTACAGAATATATTTAGGAAATGCTATTAACAAAATTCTGAAGGTAGAAGGTATAGATAAATATTATGGCATTTCTCTATAAATATCTAGATCTAATATATAGATCTGCCATTTTATTTCAAATGTAGTCTGATGTAACCAGTCATTCAGCATACGTATTATCTCCAGCAAAGATAATGCCAATGTGACTCATACAACTCCCGGAAATCCTGCAACAAAGTTCAACAAAATGGATAACTACTTCAAAACTCTTGAAGTGTTTCCAATTTTGTGTGCCATATGCATCAGACGTTCAGCCAACAGTCCGTGGGCGTGACGTCAGAGGCTGAGACTATTTCAAAAATAACTCCTAGTTGTAGGCTTTAGTATTTATCGTATATGTAGGGTAATGTTTCAACTTTCTCCTTTTAAAGTTTAATGGCACGGTTTTCAAATATTTAGTAGCGAGCAAGCTGTAACCTAGTGTTAAGTAAGCACTTGTGGTGCAACTTCTCCCAGAATATCACAGCGAGTAGTACGTATTTTTGACTTGGGGTAGCAAGGAAGCAAACAAAACGCCTTAACAACCACCTAGCAATGCTTCTAGAACCACAATAGCAGCCAATGCATCAAAACCACTTTGAACACCTTTGCAACCATATAGCATTACCCTGGCAACCGCTTACTCAAGCACTGTCAGTGAGTTTTTTGAATAGCCATAGTTGAAATGGAAAGCAAATTGACAATTTGACAAATTATTCACGGTCCACCAACTGGTAAAGCAGCGTTTTTTTTTAGCACACACACATACCATTCATTAGGTTTTTCTGTACATGAACAATTTATTCCAATCCAAACTGTGAAAAAGTGACAACAGCAGAAACTCAGTTGAATCATTCCTACGCACACATCTTTGATTGATGATGTTTAAACCATATTGTTCCTCTTAATTCAGGTGTCATGTTATCTTGTGTCTGTATTTGCCATCGAGTGTTGAGTTGTATTTCATATCTGATGACTCAAAGGCACTGCTTCGTCTCGCTGGCAGTCTGTGCTTCAGCCCCCATCTCCCATGTACTGGCTGCCTCATTAGAGAGATGAAGCCTTAGTGTAATGAGAGAGCATAAATGCAGGTCGCTCTGTGTCAGCTGTGACTTCCACTGCTAAACAAAACACACGCGCCCACTAAAAAACCCCAAGCGTTGACTGCCAGGATGTTGTGTGCTGAGGAAAAGACAAAACTAGGCCATCTGTGCTTGAGCCGCAATCACTGGCATTTTATTAACTGTAAATGCTCTCTCTGTCCCTCATTCTTCCTCTTCTCTGTTTCGCAGGAGTTATGGTCAGTAAGGAGGCAGGCCGCTGCACTCTGTCAAGCTCAGAGTCTGACTCGGAGTCCGGCGGTCCTTCAGTGCGCAAGCGAAACAAAGCCCTGCAGGTGCGTTTTAAAGACATCTGCGAGGCGCAGAATGAGGCTGCCCACCGAGGTGCCAGAGACCGCTCCGTTTCCTGCAAGGTCATCCACCGGAGGTACATGACCATGCCGGCGCGCCGCTCTATCCCGAACGTCACCAAGAGCACAGGCGTGCAAACCTCACCTGATTTGAAAAAACGCTACCAGACTTTCCCCTTCGAGCGCAAGAAGGGAAACATCATTAAACACACTGCTCTAGTGGAGTCCTACCCGGATCAAAACAATGGCTTTTTGAGTGACGTGAAGGGTGGGGATCGGGGGATGAGGTGCGAGGGTCAGGTGCAGCAGACTCGGGTGTTGCTCCACACTACGCCGCAGTGCAGCGACGCTAAGGACTTGTGTATTGGGCCGGACTGTTCAGATGGGAAACTCTGCCCTGATCTATCAGACTCGCTTTTGGATCAGTCGGACCCTAGGAGGGACGCCAGTGTCCCGGGGGGTGGGACCAAGCACAAAGGATTACCCAGTGAAAGCGAGGCAGGGGCAGGCCAGCAGCCCAACTGTGCCTCCTCAACCATGCCAACTCAACCTCTGCAGGTCAGGGGTGACTGTTCAAAGATTTCTGGCCCTATTGCATGGACATCTTTGACACAAGTGGAATGCCCAGAGAGTCCCTCAGGGAGCTGCAAACGCAAAAAAGACACAGCGCAGCTGAATGGATTGCAGGCGCAGTCTCAGGCTTTGCCTCATTCGAGGAGTTGCGGTTCCCAGGCCCACTGTCACAGTAGCCAAAACTCGGGTGCAGCAGAGACCCGGCAGGGCACGCAGGGGCAGCTGATTGTTCTCCCCGGGGCCGATGGGAATGTGAAAGCCAGGCTTCAAGCAATGGAGGCTCTGATCAACTCCAGTCAAGAAACCATCAAAGTGCTGCTGGGGGTCATTCAGGAGCTGGAAAGAGGAGAAGCACAGCGAGAGGGGTGAGTCATAGTCTTTACGTAACGCATTTCATCAACTATATTTGTGCAGGTTTTGTGTTTCAGGCTTGTTCTCTCAATGTGAGAAAGAATAAATAATGCCACAAATACCAGAGATCTAAGGCTATTGAAGCTGTTTTTTATCAGAGTTTGGAGAATCTGCCACTCGCTGATGGGAACTTAAAAAAAAAGTTGTTTTGATTTTCATTTTGTAAACGCAAACGGGAAATACGGTTCAGTATAATGGAAACCTTTGGGTGAGGCTTCAGGTTTGTCAGCCATAGGTAAATGAGGAGAATAGCAATGTGCAGTAAATGGAAAAACAGTGACCTAAATGCTAAAATTAAACAGATTATTGTAAAAGGAAAAAAGTAGGATGGGGGATTTAGTTTTTCTATCAATCAGTTGTTGATTGGAGATCTGAAAGCAAGCTTGCACTATATTTTCATAAAGGGGCGGGTTTATAAGCAGATTAAATTATTGGAGGTCCTACAAATGTCACCAGAGAGAAGTCTGACGTTTTACTAGATAATCAAGCTTTTGATTATCATTTTGATCTGACATTTTGATTAAACATTATGAGGAAAAAAGGAATATGTGCATGAAATAATTGCTCATTGTAGGATCAATAAGATTGCTGTTCATTATGAGCATTTAATAGAGTTTTAAAAATTATTTAAACATTGGGTCAATTATATGCTTCAATTATATGACATTATATGATAAGATACCCAGAGAGAATACAATCAATGTTTTTTCTCGCCCAAATCACAAAATTAATTTTGACGATTGATGTATGATGTATGATGTAAATTAAACTGTCACCCACTTTTCTGAATTAATTGGGGGACAGTGATGTTTTCTCTTGCATCAATTAAATGTAACACAATTGGACATATTGTTTTAATTTCATTGTAATGTTGACAGTAACTAAAGTAGCATATAGTGAATGTGTTGTAGAATCATTAGAAACCGTTCTGTTTACTTACAGTAATGGTTTCACTTGTAATCGCTTTCAAATGATGCTTTTCAGTTGATTGAGAAGCATTTGCCTCCGTTCTGATTTGCAGTTGTTTAATTACATTACTATAATAATTTAACACACTTAAAATGAAAAGATACACAATTCATTTCAACCCACTGATATCCAATCAATCGTTATGACTTTATGAGCACATTTAAAGAAATACTTCACCCAAAAATGAAAAATCTGTCATCATTTACTCACCCTCCATTGGTTCCAAACCTTTTGACCAGGCTGTTTTGGTCACCATTGACTTGCTTTAGTATTTTTTTTTTTTTTTTCCTACTATGGAAGTCAATGGTGACCAAGCGGCAACCTCACACTCTCTATTGTGAAGCCAACACAGAAGTGACTAAAACCGCAATTCAAAAACGCTCTTCAGAAACATATGGGTGACGTCCCAGACACTACATCCATGGTCCCTTTCAAAAGCTACACTCAATGCTGCGTGAAAACGCTAATGAGAACATTCTTTGTTCAACCGGTTGTTAAAGCATGTATGTCAAACACGCCAAAGTTTGGCTTATATAATCTCTCTAAGGTGACATTAATTGATTGCGTGCACCTGCAGGTTATAAATAGGCATGAACCGGATACATCCTCAGGTCTTTTGTCTTCAAGGACCGCATTATGTGTGCGTGTGTGCAAGGAAAGTCTAATACAGCGCAGCAGATTTAAAAAAGTATATATATATATATATATATATATATATAAGGAGAGAGAAAGCGGAAGTAATACTTACGATGGCAGAATTTGAAAGACTTGAGCACTGGCAGGTCCATCGACGAAGAGGCATTGTCAGAATTGCGCCTGGCCACAGATTTGTCTCCAGCAGAATGTTGAGCGTTTGGTTGCCTCCTGTCATGGTTCAGGACGCCGAACATCTAATATTCCCCCCCATCTAGCCGAAGTGTCAAAACTAGTGCCCCTTTTCAGAGAAACTGGCAGCGTTGAATCTCCTTGGGTTCAAAGGACTGTAGAGAGGCTACAGAATTCAGTTCGCACATCGTCCTCCGCGTTTGAACAGCGTGGTCTCCACTTCCGTGAAACTGGAACAAACGCATCTGTTGACACAAGAAATGCAGACTTTGCTGGGAAAAGGGGCCATGGAACATGTTCCCCTGCCAGACAGAAAGTCAGGCTAGTACAGTCGGTATCTCTTGGTTCCCAAGAAAGACGGGAGGGTTGCGTCCAATTCTAGATCTGAAGGACGCTTATTTTTCTGAGGTTTGCATTCGGGCCGAAGCTTACCAGTCCTTCTATTTGGCCTAGCCCTGTCAACCCGCACATATACAAAATGCAGCTCTGGTTCCTCTATGCCCCCGGGGAATCTATATTTTGAATTACGAAGACAACTGACTAATTTTCAGTCTCAGGAGCTAGTGCTTCGACATCAGGATGTCGTCTCACCTCATCTCACCTCAAATCTCTAGGGCTGAGATGCAACGCCAAGAAAAGCATTCTCTCTCCTGCTCAGAGGACAACATATTTGGGGGTCGTATGGGATTTGATCATAATGCAGGCACAGATGTCTCCTGCACATGTCGAATCCATTCTAAATACCATAAAGAAGATTATGGTAGAAGATCTTTGTTACTTTCAAAGAATCCTAGGTCTCATGGCAGCTGCATCCGCAGTGATACCCTTGGGTCTTCTGCACAGGAGGCCATTTCAGTTGTGGCTGAGAGCCAGGGGATTACCTCCAAGGGCCAATCCCCAGAGTTACACGCCAGGGGCTTCGTACCCTTTCTATGTGGTTTAGACCCCGGTTTCTGACTTTGGGTCCCACTCTAGGTCCATGTTGTCATCGTAAGATGCTAACGACAGCCGCTTCCCTCATGGGTTGGGGCACGGCCTTAGAGGGTTGTCCAGTCCAAGAGATCTGGAGAGGTCATCTTCTCACATGGCACATCCATTGCCTCGAAATTATGGCTTTATTTCTGGCCCTAAAATACTTCCTCCAGGCAGTTGAGAGGTTATCATGTCCTAGTGCGGGTGGACAACACTACGGTAGTCTCTTACATAAATCGCCAAGGCGTACTGCATTCGCGCCGTTTGAACAAGCTAGCACAGCAGGATCTGCTTTGGGAAGAGAGCGAGTTCCTGTCCCTCAGGGTGATTTACATTCCAGGGCATATGAATATGGGAGCAGACTTACTGTCCAGACGAGCTGTCACACATGGGGAATGGGAACTCCACCCCGAAATAGTCAGTCAAATCTTGAGAGATTTTCTGTAGCAGAGGTGGACCTCTTTGCTTCACAGTAGACAGCACATCGTCCCCTTTACTACTCTCTGATCCTTCCTCAGGAAGGATCTTCTGTCTCAGGCGCAGGGGACAATATTTCATCCCCGGCCTGAGCTCTGGAACCATCACGTCTGGCCCCTGAGGGGGACCAACTAAGAGATGCTGGTCTTCCGGCCAATGTAATAGAATCTGTTCTAAGTGCTAGGGCTCCCTCTACTAGAAGAATTTATGCCTTTCAAATGGAATGGTTTTCAAAGTTGGTGTATGGCAAATCATGTAGACCCAGTCCACTGCCAAATTGTTTCAGTGCTGGAGTTTCTGCAGTAGAAACTGTCCTCTGCTTATCTCCCAGCACTCTTAGAACATATGTGGCCGCCGTTTCGGCTTGCCATGTTTTAATTGTTGGGGTTTCTGTGGGAAATCACCCCTTTCTCGCTTTATTCATGGAGCTAAATGGTTGAGGCCACCCACCAGGGTGACAGTCCCTTCATGGGACTTGGCTATTGTGCTTGAGAGTCTGGTTGATACCCTTTTCGAACAACTAGAGTCAGCGCCTGTTAGGTTTCTGACCTTTTAAGATGTTTTTTCAAATGGCCATTACTTCTCTAAAGAGATTTGGAGATTTGCAGGCTCTGTCAGTTTCACCATCCTGCCTAGACTTTGCCCCTTGGTTGTTCAAAGCTATTCTGCATCCTCACCCGAATTATCTTCCTAAAGTTCCATTCTCGACCATGCACCCAGTTGTTCTTGAAGCCTTCTGTCCTCCGCCATTTACTGCTCAGGAGCAGGAAATTCTTCACTTACTTTGTCCAGTATGTGCTCTGCAGATTTACGTCCACCACACTAGCCAGTGGCGTAAGTCGGCGCTGCTTTTCATATGCTATGGGGTCCGAAACTGGGGGGGGTGGCTGCCACTAGGCAAACATTTAACATTGGGTGAGGGATGCTATTGCCTTAGTCTACGAGGTGCATCGTCAATGGCACTGGCAAGAGGTGTCCCCTTGCAGCAACTGTGTGATGCTGCAGGTTGGTCCTCTCCCCACACATTTGTCAGATTTTATAGTCTGGATGTATTGTAGCTTTTGAAAGGGAACGCCTCAGGTTACTTGACTGTATCCCTGTTCCCTGAAAAAGCAGGAACAAGATACTGCGTTCCAATGCCGCACTGTAGGTGTGACTGGGCGTCCTTTCAGACAAAATTGATCTGAGGATGTATCCGGTTCATGCCTATTTATAACCTGCAGGTGCACGCAATCAATTAACATCACCTGACAGAGGTTATAAAAGACAAACTTTGGCGTGTTTGACACACATGCTTCCACCGGTCGAGCAAAGAATGTTCTCATTAGCATTTTCACACAGCATCTCGTTCCCGCTTTTTCAGGGAACAGGGTTACAGTCAAGTAACCCATGACATTTTTCACAGTCTATGATTGTGACCCTAAACAACCTGGCACAAACCTTTTTCAAAATATACTCCTTTTGCGTTCGGCAGAACAAAGAAATTCATACAGATTTGGAACGAATGGAGGGTGAGCAAATGATGACAGAATCTTTGTTTTTGGGTGAACTATTCCTTTTAACTGTCCCTTTTACGTAAATCTTTAGTTCAGTCCTATTAGATGTTTGAAGAGCTGCAACAGTAAACAAGGGGGTGGGGCTTAGCCAACTGTCAATCTATTGCCTGCATTAGTCACTTTCAAAGATAAAAGAATAATGTTTGTTTGGAAAATGTGCTCGAGCTACTCTTCTGTTACACCATACTTCATTTAGCAGACAAGGTCACTCGTAAACAACATACCTGATTTATGAAT
Organism: Enteromius afrohamiltoni; assembly: GCA_034779775.1. NCBI lineage: Eukaryota > Metazoa > Chordata > Actinopteri > Cypriniformes > Cyprinidae > Enteromius > Enteromius afrohamiltoni. Next base: position 13,100,634 of record JAUYWG010000053.1, read on the forward strand.
GAAAGGCAGGTGTGAAGTCAGCAGGGAATATGTATTCAACTCTGCAGCTCGAATCTTTTAATTTCACTGCATTTGTGGTGTTAGTGCTGCACAGGTTTAAACCGGCGCTGTGAACAACATGAACATCCATTTACAACAACTGTTTAAAGCTTTTAAATGCACTTCAGCTCCATTTTCATGTCAGCATCTATAGTGAGTGGCAAAAATTCAGGGTTATGGGTTGTAGTGTAAATGAGGTGAAAAGATACTTTGGTGCCTGTTGAAAGCCACTTGCACAGCAACACAGGGACACTTCAATGTCAGATGTCATCCTGTATTCTCTAATACCTGATGCTCTAAAGGCACAGAGCCAACCTCACTTTCTCTCTCTGCTGGCTCGCCCGATGAGAGAAAAGAACTCGATACAATCAGTGCTCCTCATGTTTAATAATGCCCTCCATTAAGTGGACGTCTCTTCTGGTTGGGATGCTGGAAGCTTAAAAGTGCCTGCCTCAGCTGTTGGCCGGATGGGACGTGACAGTTTATTTAGTGAAGGTCGATGAGAGTGGGTTCTGGAGATATTAGCAGCTCTTAATCCCTGGTAGACATCCAAAAGGAGTGCTAGGCATATGTTTTTTTTTTTAATACATGTTCACTACAATTTAAAAATTTTAAGTTCAGTAAGATTTCATATTTTAGTTGTAGAAAGAATTCTTTTAATCAGCAGATGCATTAAACTGGAATAAAGTGAATATAAAGCCATTTTAAAAAAAGGGTTCTATTTAGAATAAATTAGATTTATATTCAAAAAATGTATTGCAGTTTCCAAAAATAGTAAACCGCAAAACTGTTTTCAACATTGATAAGTAACGATTCTTGAGCAGTTATTATGGAAATACTTCACAATATTACTGTTTGACTTTATTTTTGGTCAAATAATTTAGCCTTGGTGAATAAAAGAGACTACTCAGATGTATTAAAGTGAAAGTGCTGGAAGTATCTGAAAGTGCTCCTAAATATGGGTAATGAAAGGTTCATATTTTGGTTTAAGGAGTCCCCAACAACAGGCTGACATGCATGAAAGGTCACAAAACACTTTCATTATTGTCCTTATAATATGCATTTATTTTTACCTTGCTCAACGATTAATTTCTCCAAACCCTATCTGTCAACCGTGTAATTTTTCCCGGGATTCTCCCTTATTTTACCAATCTATCACCCTATCATCCCGTTGAAATATTTTCTTGTATTTTCAATCTTGCTAAAAAAAAATCCCACTGGGCATATTTTATGTTTGCTACATTTACCTCCGGAAAAACTCCCATAATAACGTCAGAATATTCCAAGGTTGTCCGGTTGCCAAGTCTTGTATGAAATGCATCCTTCTCACACATTCGACACATACAAATTTCAACCCATTTATCCCCTCAACTTGGCAACTTTACAACCCAGTGATACTTTTGATGTCTGCGCAGTAGTGATGTGCGGTTGGCGGTTATCCAGGGGTTAGGTAATAAAAAAAAAAAAAAATGCATTCTGATTATTTATGGGTGAAAAATCTAAATCATTAATGATACAAATATTAACTGCATTTTAGAGTTTTATATTTAAATATTTTAATCTGGCATATGATATCCTTTGTGTATGTTCTCCTGCTCGGAAAGTAGCAGTGACAGAAGAAGACTTAGGTGGGGCTTTGGTAGTAAAAAATAACTAAATAAACATGTAAATTTAGTTATAGCTTACACTTCAAAAGGCTATGTTTTAATTTATTAAATATGAGTGCTGCAAGCTTCAAAGTCAGATGCTGCGCTGCTTTGTTTACTGCGGTTAGGGAAACAGCAATTTTACTGCTCCAAAAGTGGCACCTAGTGGCAAAGAATGAATTTGCATTTTAATTTCAAGTGGGCATGCAGTTTGCTAATGTTTCATTTGGACGTCAACATGAAATGGCTTTGAATTTGTTTTAAAAAAATTACCTTTGAATTTGTTTTAAAAAGGAGCTCCTGCTCGATTGCTCCTGCCTGCTGAGAGTTTGCTGTGTTTGTAGCTTCTGTTTGTAGCTCCGTAGCCTTGTTTTTC
>JAUYWG010000053.1:13102794-13138012 GCA_034779775.1 Enteromius afrohamiltoni
TGTTCAGTGCTTTGCTACAATCTGTATTGTTAAAAGCGCTATATAAATAAAAGTGACTTGACTTGACTTGACTTAAAAAAAATTACCTGTTTCAATGATTCAGAGTCGAATCTTTCTTTTTAGGGACTAACTTTATACACAGTGCACTTTCAGATTTATTCACTTAGAACTGTTACCCACTGCATGAAAGGTAATTTTCAAAAATCCATAATTCATCTTTAATAGTATTCTGATTCCTTTCCTCTTCTGGTGGGTGGATGGAGTGGGGTGAAAAAGACTGTTTCACGATGCTCCTGTATGGGTATCCTGTTATTATTGTGAAAGTTCAATAAACAGATTAAAAGAAAAGAAAAATAGTATTCCACAAACTGCATATTTAAATGTGATTTTTTTTATATGATGCATTGCATCTTTATTGTTAAATTAGGCCATAATATGATTTTTAGAAAGTGAAAAATCTAAATCAAGGCAAATGCTTCATACAGTCAAATCCGTCTGAAGCCTCAAAAATAATTCCAACAAAAAAACGCTTGCATCCTCTCTGCTCTATTATAAGTGATCCGACAACAACAATTTGACCATGGTTCTGGATAATTTCTCTGAAATTACTCTCTCTTTACCCTCTGTAGACCGACATAAGAAAACCAAAGGTTCTTGAAATGGCAACAGTTTCTAGGGTAAAATGGGTCCATCTTTTTATTGCTTGGCTCAGCAGTGTCGGTTATAGCCACTTTGCGTCTCCCATATCATTGCCCATTTAGTATGGCAGAGATCTTGTAAACAGCAGATCTCTGAATCTGTGTATATTGTATCTTGCCCTAAAAATCCCCTGAAATGAGTCAAATTGGCCACTCACTACTGGTCTAAAACCCACAGTCTCAGCACTTAAGGTGTTTCAGGCATTGCTTTAGGCAGGTAATGGCCCTCAAACCTAACTCACTGTCTAAGGAGCACTGGACTTCTTTCTAATCCCAGCCAGGAGTGAGAAAAGCAGGGAATATTTTCAGAGCACAAAACCACTACTCAAACAGCCTCAATTAGCAGCACCTCATCAGGCAGCCCTTTCATCTTCGGAAGGAGAAAGTGTGTCTGTTTTTTTGTGTGTATGTGTAGACCCCATCTTTTACAATGAGTGTGAGGCCTATTATTAGAGGCAGGACCTCCGTGTCCGTACTCCCACATGCTAGGTGTCATCAGAGCAGCTGAGCTCAGAACCGATGAGTGTCTCAGTGTGGGCAAATGAAAGCCCAGCCAGTCTCCCCGTGTTAAACCAGCCAGAGCCAAGGGTTTGATGTTCCTCTCTGTCTGAGTGCAGCGCTTTTAGTGCAAACAAAGCGGCTGCATGCTGCTGACAGCCAGGGTGGGCAGAGCTTAAAATGCCAAACACTTGGAAGCCCTGGCAAGGATGTCTCCAGAACACCGGGGTAGAGCCTTTAGGTGTTAAGCCAGCTTTTAGAGCTGATAGAGTCGTGCTGCGCCTGGAAGTTTAGCCAGTTCATGGGTTGTAGTTTGCAGTAGGATAGTACTACAGTACTACAGTACTACTGCACTGAGTCATGAGTCTAACAGAATTTAGACTTTTTTTTTTTTTTTTTTTTTGCCCCATACAGACCAAAGCATGTAAAATCATTACGTGTTAATTAGCAGCCAGAATCAAAGAAAGATCGAATTTGGAAAATATTATTGGAAAAATCTGAAAATAAATAAATAAAACTGCATGCTGATATATAGCCATATGGATATATGATGTATATTCCTGTATGTTACCTATATAATTTTTACATTCATACATTCTACAGTTAAATACACACTAAAATAATGTTTGTATTGGCGTTAACGATACTTTAGCATTAAATGTAACATAAGGGTACGTTCACGAAGCGTCTAAAAACGAGTGGAAACCGTGAGGCGCGTCGCTTCCTCCACCAATTTCAAAAAGCTTCGGTGCTCGCACGTCTGCTGTTACTAGGCAACCATGAAAGCGCAGTCAGTTACGAAATCATTTCTGCTTTGGATTGAAAACTGTGCGGCTTTGTTAAAAATAAAGAACTTGTGCACGCAAAACGCGCTGCATGTGAACTAAGCCTTTGGTGACACATACACCACAAAATTAAATAGTGGATCTCTCCCCTGTCATCTCCCCTCACACGGATTGTCCCGCAGGAAGAAATGGCACCCTGGATGTCAGTGGATGGCGCGCACGGTCTACGAACACGGGATGCTCGGCTTTCACAATTTGAAATGGCTCAAACCTACTTTTTACTTTTTAAGTTTATCAATAAATACCATCCAAGGCTGACTTTTCCAAAACACTTCTTTATTTGCTGCTAAGAAACCCCAGAAGATATGTGAAGTATAGCTCCATTGTTGTTCAAAGTAAAAGAAAAGGGGGAAAAAAAACAAGGTCATATTATGTTTTAATAAATAAAAATGGGGGAAAAAAAGAAATCAGAGAATCAAAGAAATTAATATTTTTTTTAATTGTATTTTTGATGTATCAAACATACCGAACCGTGACACTAGTGTATCGCATCGAACCGAACGGTAATTTTTGTGAACCGTTAAATGCCTAATAAATATATATACTGCTCAAAAAAGTAAAGGGACAGTAAACAACACAATGTAACTCCAAGTCAGTCACACTTCTGTGAAATCAAACTGCCCACTTAGGAAGCAACACTGATTCACAATTAATTTCACATGCTGTTGTGCAAATGGAAGAGACAACAGGTGGAAATTATAGGTAATTGGCAACCCCCAATAAAGGAGTGGTTCTGCAGGTGGTGACCACAGATCACTTCTCCATTCCTCTGCTTTGTTTTGGTCACTTTTGAATGCTCTAGTGACAGCATGAGACAGAGTCTACAACTCGCATAAGTGGCTCAGGTAGTGCAGCTCATCCAGGACGGCACATCAGTGCAAGCTGTGGCAAGAAGGTTTGCTGTGTCTGTCAGCGTAGTGTCCAGAGCATGGAGGAGCTACCAGGAGACAGACCAGTACATAAGGAGACGTGGAGGAGGATGTAGGAGGGCAACAACCCAGAAGCAGGACCAGTCAGAAACTGACTTTATGAGGGTGGTATGAGGGCCCGACATCCACTTGTGCTTACAGCCCAACACTGTGCAGGATGTTTGGCATTTGCCAGAGAACACCAAGAGATATATAATATATTCAGTATTTCAGTTACTTTCTTTAATACCTACTTCAAAGTCAAGCTTTTGTATAATGCACACACTCAGATTTTCCAAATGCTGGCATAAGTTTCTTGTATTTTTTTTAGGCAGGCAATTGCAAGATAATTGTAGAGGAGGAGTAAATGAAGTTTTGTGTTGCTTCAACTTTGCTGATGCCTCAAATTAGTAACAATATATCATTTTCCTTGTGTACTTGTGTCTACATTTCTAAATGTGTACATTTCTAAATGTGTACTTTAACACATTTTGTTCCGCTCGCTGAGGCTCATTTCACCATATATTAGACAATAGCTGCTTTTTTTTAATGCAGTACTTTCCAAGGACAGTAACTGGGTGATGTATCCAAATGGAGATCCAGCCGCCTGAACTGCTTTTTAATCATTATCACGACTGGCTCATTAGTGTGCCAATGACTTCCACAGCCTGTCCAGACGGCAACAGATTGTCAGTGTCTGGATGAAAATGGGATTTCACAAGGCATGCTCTGCTGTGGTTTAAGAGCATTTGGATTCCTTTACACTTACATAGTTCATTTCCAAGCAGTCACAAGATAAAGCACAATTAAGTATCAGACATTAATGCTTATTAGTGCAGCTGCTGTAGGTACACTAAAATACTAAAACAAACCTCTACACTTTATGTGAACAACCAGTCAGTAAGCACTGATAAAGAATTGTAAGAATTGTAAAGATGTAAGCTAAAATGTGTTTGATTCACTAAAAGCCACTGATGCATTAAGTTTTTGGTGGACTATACTGGATTCATACTGTGCTTTTGACCCAAATCATAATTGATGTATTATGTAAATGGACTGTAAATAATTATAGTAAATATGTCTTTATTTACTATAAAGAAACAAGTCATATAAAAGTCATTAACATTCATTTTGTAATAACGTTTGATTCACCAAAAAGGAACCAACTTGTAGGAGTTTGTTTTGTTCTCTAAACAAACTACCAAAGATGGGGAAAGTTTTAGAAGTGATGCATTAAAATATTAATGCATAAAATATTAATGTTACTCCCCTAAAAAAGTAATGAATTACGTTACTTAGTTACCTTTTATGGAAAGTAATGCATTACATTACTGTTGCATTACTTTTTAAATATGGGCAGAGCTTGAGTGTTTATTTTTAGTATAAGAAGGTCTATGTACAGTATAGCACACCAAAAAGTGTCAGGAATAAAGCTCAGGCTAAAGAAGTAAATATATATCCGTAAAGTGTAATACAGGAGAATAAAGTTCAATACTCTTCAGCAATAATAAAAAAAAAAAATGCATATAATTTTAATTATTGCAGGTTTGTGTCGTATTCATAGTTTATTTTAATTCATTTTGATGAATTCTAAATCAGTTTTTTTTTTTAAAAGTGAGATGAATTAATGCACGTTCATATTTAGTCTAGAACTGTATTTCTGATGTCTCTCAACATTGGGTCAGGAGACTTGTCAGCCAAAAAAGGTGAAAACAAAGTAACTGGCATTACGTTTTTGAAAATCAAAGCGTTGTGCAGTAATAGGTAATAATGCATTACTTTACTAGTTACTTGCATTACTTGTAATGTGTTACCCCCAACAATGTTCATAAGAGTAATTTATAAATAGGACGCTGGTTGCACAGTTTATGATTCACCAAAAAGAAAGGTTTTTTTTTTTTCCTAAAAAAACTACACTGTGCTGTGTGTTTTTGAGTCACTTTGTTCTGTAAATGCATTACACTAGTTGCACCATACGATTCACAAAAAAGGAACCAACTAAGTTTTTGTTTTATAAACAAACTACTGTACACAGGTTGCACTGCCTTGATTATTGCAAAGAACATACAAATATTATTTTCCGGAATCAGTCTACACTGGTCACATTGTGTGCTTTGCACTAAGGTTCCTGTATCTGTCTTTTAGCACTGTTGAATAAATATTGCTGGAAACTATCCAAGAATTTCAGTACGTTATTCCATCCCTCAGAAATGCGAGACCCGTTACTGGGAATCAAACATTAATTAATTCCTGTTTCCTATAAAATCTAGTTTATATTCACTTTACTTCACATAATATTCTGTCTTTGATGATCACCAAATGTACTATCCATGATCAGATGCCACTCTTGCTGATTTTGTCACATATTATTTTCATTAGCGTGTGCAAACATGAATGTCCTAATAGCATTCGCTGAATTTCAATGACATACCGAACCACTGTGTATTCATTTTAGAAAGAAACATCAGCGCACTATTACACAGTGTGTAGACGTGCTTCTGCTGCCAGTGTCAGATTTTCATAGGTTAGTCCAGGAACGTAGCAGAGTGCCACCTCCCTGCACACTCAGGGCACACCTCCAGCGAGAGAGGGCAGAGCGTGTCTTTCAACAGAGCTGATGTCTGCAATAATTGAGAGCCAGCTCGCAGGGAAAAACCACAAAGCACTTGTGTGAATCAGTGACACACACGTATACACACCCATACACAGTCTGATCAATGCATATTTTAAGAGAATTGAAAAATAATATTACTGTGTGCTCCACACATTGACAGTTAGATGACCTGGCAATTCTAAATTACTCCTTAGCTGTTTTAGAACATGTTATCTAGCTGGTAGACCATCTAAGCTGGTAACTGGTAAGAAAGATAGATAAAATAGACAGTTATTCACAAACCAGTTACCAGCTGATAATAATAGCTTTAAGGGATATTCTTTGTTCAACTTCATAACACAAATATCAACTTTATTCAATAATTTGTTTGCACAAAGTATCCTTGTAGCTTCATAAAATTTCAGTTGTAACACTGATGTCAAGTGGACCATTTTAACGATGTCCTTACTATGTTTATGTCTTGATGGTGGTAGTACCCTTGCTGTACGTGGAGGATAAGAACAAATTAATTTGTTTTTGGACGATTACCAAAGGTCTTACAGGCTTGGAATGACATGAGAGCGAGTAATAAATTATAGAATTTTCATTTTAAAGTAAAAAACTAAAAGCGCAAATGGAGGCAAGTCACTTAATGAGTAAGCCGCTGAATAATTTATACAAGCGATTTGTTCAAAATAACTGATTCATTCAGAAAAACATTTTATGGGTAGATTATATAATTCACTCAAATTATTTTGATAAAAAATGCAGATTCATTCAGTTCTGAAACACTGATTTTCACAATGTGAGTAACATGGTGTCAGCTCGCACATCATTAACAACAATTAGTTTTATCATAGACAACAAATATGCACTATTTTTGTGTTCCACAAAGAAAATAAAAAAACATTCAGGTTTGAAACTATGTGAGTAAACTACATTTCTTATGTACATTTCTAAATAAACAAAACCTCCTGTAGCACACACCTTTTAACAGACCTCATCATCTCATTGTCTGTTGTTTGGGTCACCCTGACTTTTAATAATTCCTTGCCCTTCTTGACCTTTAGGATAATTCTTTTCCAGTGCCTCTGCCATGAGGAATGGTTGAGTCTCATCTCATTTCTATTTATTCCATATCATATTGAAAATATAGATTTTCTTCCTTTTAAGTATACAGCTTTCTCCTACCATGATGTAGTGCCCTGATTCTGAGCAGAAAGACAAAAATATAATTTATTTTAGTCTATAAGTAAAAGCTCAGTTTAGGTGCTGTTCGTGCCGACTGCATTGCTGCAGCAAAACATCACTCTTCCACGTTTAGACATAATGTGTGTAACCACTGTCACCGTGAACTCCTCAGCAACGTCAGATCGAACTGAATGCAGAATATCAATGACCATCCTGACACTTGAGCGCTCAGAGGGATAAAGTGATCCAATTAGGCTTTCATTAAGCTTTAATGAAAATGCATAACTGCATGGCTGCTGGGTGCAGCCCTGTTATTGTCTCTGGAGAAATGCTAGGCATGTGTCACAGTGTCACATTAGCACACAAATAATATATCAAAACCACTTCAAGTATGCCAGGCTAGTGCATGATCCATCACCCCCTTGTACATACATTAATGCTGCTGAAGCCCAAGAGCCACAACTGAACAGCGGATAGGTACAGGGAATTCAATCCTGGTGTCTTCCATCATGAAATAACGTATAGAAATCCTGGGCGCAGGGCAGAATAAAAGAATAATCTGCAATAATTAAGGCTGTAAATCAATGAAAACATTTTATTCAATTAAACAGAATTACTGTATAGCCTATATCTCATGCTTAGCATAGCTGCATTGTTTTCCATCAAAAAGACAATAAAAACAGCATTGTGAAATATAAGTACAATTTACAAATACTCTAACTGTTTTTCAATTGTAATTGTTTCAGTGATGGCGAAGTTGCATCTTCATTAATACAGTCTTTGTTGTTCAAAAATCATTCTAATATGATGATTTGGTGTGCAAGAAATATTTATTATTACTAATTTTAATGGTTGTTGTATTGATTATTATCTCATTAACAAAGTTCAAGTTCAAGAATAGATTGGAATGAGCATGAGTAAATTATGATCAAAAGTTTTACTTTCATTTGCACAAGCCCTTTTAAGTTATGAATTCAATTGTTTCCAGATGCTCCATTTATCACACTGTTTTTCCACAGACTGTCTTATCGAACTGGGCAGGATACAGCCAACTGTGACACGTGTCGTAACAGTGCCTGCATCATATACAGGTGAGTCCCTGATACTATATCTGAATCTTTCAGCTTGGCCGACATTTTCATGCTTGTTGAATGATTATTATTTTTTTTCAATGTGTATTCTGAAGTTTTAAAGATTCTTTGCATCTTTCGGCACACATTTGTACAAGCGCAGCTCCAGTGTCCAATCATATTGTCCAATTTGTCCCTGTCGCAGTAAAGCTTTGAAGAAATAAAGGGTATAAAATTGCTCTGTTAGCCCGAGCTCTTCTACCAATAAGAATTTTCAAGTGTAAAATGAAAAAAAAAATCATGACTTTGATACATCCTGCATATGGACTTCATACATTTTTACCAAACCAACTGAAAAATCCACTCAGAAACTAAACATTTTTTGCAAGTTAATTAGCTAATGTAATTGTATGATTCTCAGAAACATAATCATTCCTTTTAAATGAATGGGTTTGCTGTTAATTTCATTATAAAAGCAATAATTACCCCCCCATGTCATTTCAAACCCATACTGTATGTCTTTTAAACCCAGAACGCTGCAAACCTATATCACACACACACACATTAGAGGATGGATAACTGACCCGAGCCCTACGGTCCCCGACGGGTCGGGCCAGGTTTCGGACAGATATTTAGAAAGGATGCTCGGGTTGGGCTTGGTCACATCAGCGCTGAAGCTCTCATCTGTTGACATTTCCGAACGCCTTCCTACATTTGCTTAATAAAAGCGGCCTTTCCACACAAAAAAAGTGCATGTGTCATTAGTATGAGAAAAAAACTAGATCGGGCTGGGATCGGGCTCGGACATAAATATCTTAACGCCTGTCGGGCTCGGGTCGGGTTTGGTTACTGCTTTGTTGGACGCGGACCGGGCTCGGACAGAAAAATAAGGCCTGATCCACACACACACACACACTCATGGCTATGTTTTCATCAATGTTAGTTTTGCAGCAATATGCTTGCACATGGTAGCAAAACACAAACATTTTGCCTCTCAAGCATTTTTGTATTAATTTATTTACACATTGAAATCTAATGCAGTGACATGTACATAAAGGCATGCCATCTATCATTAGACAAATGCAGCATTTCACTGCCTACAATACAACCATGGAATACATTACCTGGGTCAGAAATGAAATCAAAAATATGCAATTCGGTTTGCACGGTGAGGGAAGTCAAATACACACAGATATGCATACTGTATCAGCATGTCAGCACTCTTTGAACACCGGCCCAAAAGAGTTACATTACTATAGAGAAGAGCTACAACACTACAGCACACTCTAATGCACACATAGTAATTGGTAATGTTGATTATTTACGTGTAATAAGTAAATGAAATCAATAATGAAATCAGTAAATGTTTTTTTTTTTTTTAAATAAATATGCAATCATAGAAAAAGCTATTATATTTTATGAATCTTTTTATTACAATATAAGTTAACACCGTGAGAAAATATTTTTATTTTCATTTGGGGTTAAGCCATCCCTTACAAAAATACAAATAAAAAATCTGAGATTTTGCACTATCGATATATTATATATTATGCATACATCTGTATTAAAGGACTGTTTATTCAATTGTTAGTATAAGAATCTGATTTGTAAAAGGTAAAATTGGTATAATTTGGAACAGTTCGCGGTGGAAAGACTGTGGGTTTGGGTGAGCAATACTATGGTGTTAAATTTCCAGAGGTCCCCCTATAACCTGTAAGGTTCTTACCGAAGAGGACACACTGTGACATTAGTATGAGAAGAATACTGAGCAGAGACAGAGAGAGACTTGTATTGGTGAGGATGATGTGGTTGTCATAGTTACCAAAGTGATGAGGGGAAAGGTGCTCCTAGCTTTGGTTGGGGTTAGTGAATCAAAGCAGTCTGTCAATGAATCTGTGTGGTCAGACAAAACACTTTATTCTACACTAAAGGGTTATCACCACTTTCAGCAGCTGATACCAATTTTGCACCAGTTTATGTACAAAAATGTGCATTCACAGTAAAAAAATTGCTTTTTTTAGCTGAACAATTACGGTTGTCAAACATTTAGTGCATGCCTGCTGTTCGTTACATTTAGTAATTTTATTTAGACTTTTTTGACATTCCAAAACACTTTCCAACTGCTCTAAAATCCCAATGGATAAGAGAAGGTGGCCTATAAGGTCAAAGTTCATTGTTCATTCAGTGTACTCCACATGACCCATACAGGGTTTAAAATGGATGCCAGCATGGTGTAAGATACCGCTCGCTGTTCCTCCATCACATTTTTCTCAAAGGAACACAAAAAACACCGTAAGAGAGCAGCATGCTTCCAGCAAACAACCAAGCTGCTGTCTGCAGCATACTGTGCCACATTGTTGTTTTAAACAATGGCACATCATTCCTTCAACCCAAACTATTTAATGTGTATTTGTCTCGCAAACACTGGCAACACTGAAAGCTTGGAGTGAGCTTTTGAGTACGAACACATTGAGTAATTTGAATACTACACTAGAACTGCTATATATTTTTTGCTTTATTTACCCAATTTGAATATACATGATTTTAATTTAATGTAAACATACATTTTCTAGGTGCTAGACGGCTGGCCTTAATCTGTGAATTTATACACTGTTAAATATATTGAAAATGGCATTAGAAATATTCATGAACAGTTAAGCACCTTTCTGTTAATACGGACTTATGGAGAGTCCAACCAAGCAAGCTTGTTAAGAAAATTAAAAATAATGACTCGAATAGCAGATTAAAAAGGTATTCTAGGAAAAGAAAGGTTAGCATTGCCGTTTGCAGTTTTGTGCAAAAAAAGGGCCAATTAAAAAAATGACCCTGATTTTCTTTAGCTGTGTGTGTAGTGAGTATAATAAGCAACTTATAACCGATATATACTTGTGGGTATTTCTTCTTCCGAACCTTTTTAGCGCTATTGTGGAGCCTTAAGTGGAGTCAGCTAAGCTCGTTTGGCACGTGTATCGAAGAGAACATGGCTACAAAGTTTCTCATCAAATGCCCAGCGCACCAGAACATATGGCAAAAACGGCATCGGCTTTATAATCCTAGGACTTAATTCCTCACCGAACCATAAGACTTGCTGAATATGTTCTCAAAGCTGAGCATGTGCACAAATTGGTTAAAAAATAAGCCTACTTTGCAGGATGAGGCCTTGCACTGACAGTTAATGGTGTCACTGCTTAGGCATTAATAGAAATATCATAGGAAACATTCTGTCATCATTCACACACCTTCATGTTATTCCAAACCTGAATGAAACATTTCTCTTTTCTGTGCAAGACAAATTAACTTAAAATAAAATGAACAGGTCAGCTGCATAATGTATGGCGAAGCAAACAGCAAAACTTCTGTGCATATAAAGACAAAACAGTATCAGCATGCCCAAGTGCTTCAAAGCATTTGCGCCTGCGCATACATCTTCGTACATACACTTCTGTATATTTTTACATTCTCATACGTCGACATATTAAAGCCAGCATGGTGTGCTTTTTCTGCGATGTGCCTGTAGTTGGACACATACTGAGAGACAGATAGCGACAGAAAGAACGGGCCGACCTGTGGCCGTCCTGCCACAGCCTCTGTCCTCGGGGTGCGCTGATGGAAGACAGGCATGAGTCATTCATCAGAAGTAGGAAAAAAATAACCATTAGAGTTTTGAAATAGTGGCAACCATCAGTTTTTCTTGCATGGTGTCCAAGATAACTCCCTGTGGTATTCCTACAGCTCGCATTTAGCACCTTTTTTCCTTCCAACTTCATTTATTTTGTGTCACGTCTCACGGCGGCCCAGTGGGTATCTACAGACACTTGGCAATATCCTTTCTGCTAGGAGCTTATGAAAAAGGCCCATTAACAGTGCCAAATACAGTTGTGGTTTGTTCCATTTTGATTTGTATATGGTATTTTAAATGTCTTTGTTTTTTTTTTTCTTCTCTCGAGTGGATTACTGTAAATGTCTTGCATGCATTAATTATTGAGATGGTGTGATGCAGATATCCTCCTTTCACTTTCTAAGGCTGCAATATTTCTCATTATAAGCAGCGAGTCAGTTTCTATTATGTATTTATGAACCAGGAATAAACTGGGTAAATTGTGTGCTTTGTGCAGACTCTAGATGATTTCTCAAAATGTAGGCAAGTGTCCCCATTCGCTTGCTGTGTTTTTCTCAGCCTAACACCCTTGCAGCTCAGAGAAATGCAGCTTAATCACAATTGCTGTGATCACACTGATGCAGAATACAGTCATCAGTCTTGTTTTAGAGTGATAAATATGGCTGCGTTCACACAAAGTTTAAGTAGCAAAAGTGACAATTGCATTTAACTTCAAATGCATTTTATGTAAACCCACTTTAATAAGTTACTTTTTATATTTTTAACTATGAATTATTATGAAATCATACTAATTTCTGCATTTTATTTTTAATCAAACATGAAAATGGACAAATCAACTAACGACAGAATTTGTAGTAATACTGTTATGTAATTAATGTTAGTGCTGTTATGGCACTTTCCGGAGACATTGCATTTAAAAATGAATGGAAACTAATAGTAGCCCTCAACCATGGGCCTGGGATCCACTAGGGGCCCTCAGCAAACTCAGCAAAGGGCCACAGGTAGTTTATTATATCATAATGCATAATTTATCATTATTAAAATAATTTAAAATGGGTTCATTTCAAGAATCACAGAAAGTATGACTTTATTACCAATAGTTCTATGTAAAAAAGGTTGAAAACAAACAGCTTTATCAAAACTGCTTTGAGGGTCAAAACATTGAGTTAAATTAAATTATAACTTTTTCTGTGTGCTTTATATAAAAATATTATACAATATTATACTTTATTCAAAATATTAACTATACAACTTATAGTACAACTTGTATACAACTTAACTCATCTAATATGTGCATTTTTACAGTGGGTTACAAAAGTCTAGGACCACTAGTTATTGATTGATCGATTGATTCATTAAACTATAAAATTGTTATGGTACATTATTATTATAAACAAACTGTCCTTTAACTAATACGCCCTAATAAAATATCTTTTAATCACTGTGAGATCGGTGTAAACTGTATGTAAACAAAACACGCATTTATGTCATTTAGTGACGTCAGACACTATACAACACTGTCATTATTTTTATGCCCACTAGGGGGTGTGTACCTTTAAAACATGAACATAGATCATAATAAGATACTTGCACAAACAACCTATAGAGTTGTTTATGCTGGCAGCCAATTTAATTACTTTTTAAATTGTTTGAAAAATGAATAAATATTTTACATTAATTTTTATTCTTTTTAACGTTTGGACTCCTCAGTATATAAAAAAAATAAACATACTGCAAAGAAAGACTGACCCAGAGAGTGAACATTCATGAGTTTGGATGTTGGAGCTCATCAGTGCTGAACATTGTGCTGTACTCTGCACAAATAAGCAGAGCAGTTCTTCACCACCAAACAGAGGAGAGGAAACAAAAGACAAGAGGATGTCTGATTGTCTGATTGCCAAAAATCTCATTTCCTGCTCTGAGCTGGTACAGCGGCCAGTGAGGAAGTGCTGATTGTGATGCCTGTTGTTGGCATATAGTGGACTGGACACGTTCACTCTGCAGCTGCCATCTTGAGGCAAGCACAATGTGGCCATTCGTCACCCGACAGGCCCCGTCCTTCAGCACCACCTCAGCCTGTCCTGTCCACTCTGCACCTCATGAATCCAGACAAATGGACCCAAGTGGCTCACGTGTCAGGTTGGTGGAGGATGAGTGGTTGGTTTGAACGAGAGGTGGCAGACATGTGCACTGCAGGGATGGACAGCGGTGCCGCTCGAGCAGAAATTACAAACGGAGCTTGATAATAATCCACTCACTTCAGTAAAACCCTCAGAAATGATCCAGCTGATCTCTTGCACCACTCGGATAAAAACCTTTAGGCCTGCTTCTAAAATCAATTGCTATCTTGACTCGTACTGGAACATAATATTTGACATTGTTCTGTTCAAGATTGAGCCTTTCTTTTAATACCTCTCATTGACTGAACCTATTACAGTTTGTCCCCACGGTAAAGCGCTTGAACATAATATCTGTGGCATCTGACAGGCCGGGTTTGAACCCTGTCATTGAACGAAGCTTGTGGCTGAATGTTTGTGTACCTGAATAAAGGATGATGTTGAGTGTTACTGTGATACTGTGATAAGTATTTAGCTCTATGTCTACAGCCCCCCTGAGTTTGACCGTATATATTTTTTCTGTATTACATCAAAGCAGCCAAGCAAGTAATTGAGCAAGAATCTGGGTCACTTATATTTGATGTTAACCACAGGAATTTATTTCAACTATCACCTATTTGTAAAATGTATACTTTGCTGTATGCCAGTGTATACCTATCCTGCAAATAAATAAATAAATAACGATAAAAGCAGTAATATTGGTAGACATTATTATAATAAAAAAAACTATTTTTAAAATATAAATGTATAACAAATGTATTTTAAAATGTGTGAATAACCTCAATATAAATGTCATATATATCCACTCTAAAAACATGTTTTGTAGAATCAGCCGTTATATGTTAAATCTCATAACTGATAACATAACATAATCTACATAAATCTCACTATACTGTACAGTATAATTAGAAATAATTGCATTTGAAGCTGTCCGACAGGTTTAATCTTGTACTTGCAGTATATCTTATCTTGTACATTTATTTATATGCATAATATGATTTTTCCTTTTTCAACAGCAGAACGGATGTTTGAATTGAATGCTGCTGTTACAGATTGATTGCATTTGTTGTTGCAGAAGAGAAAATAAATCTTTTTAGGATAACCCTAAAACATCATCTCCGTTCTGAACCAGGTTTGCTGTGCATTGTTCACCAACCACCCATATGTTTCAACACCCCCCCAGTGTGCACAAGGTAACTGCTCAGGTTTTTCCAGTGATTAATTACTAAGCGTAGTTTAGCCCAACCTGGAGCAGGAACACACTGCAGCTCCATTCTCTTTCACGCTCAGAGAGTCTGCCGAGAATCGCTGAGCTTTCACAAGTTCTGTAAATAGACAAACCAAACACTGCAGCTTCTAAATATATCATGCCAGAGAAGTTTTTCTGATCATTTGTGAAAATCCAGGACAGACTTGAAAATGAGATGCAGATCGCTTTGTCTCCGTGGGTTTTAGTCTGTTTTTGTTCTGTTGTCTCGATACGCATGTAGTGGGAAAAAGTCCTTGGTTTAAGGTTTGTTTGTGTGGAATTGTGATAAAACGCTATCCTATTTTTGAAGCCTGTAAAATTCAGCGCATAATTCCAAAATGAACTGAACGATTAATGTCTGCGTTTCACCATAGCAGCTTTTAATTAAACTAAATGTGTGCGTTATCCAATACAAAACTTTTTAAATGAAAGCCAAAGGGCTCGATTGTCGTATAAAGCTCTTCTTAACGCAAACCAAACAAACCCTCAGTGTAAAGACAGAGATAAACATAATTGACTCTCATGCTGCAATTTGCTTCGAGAGCTCTCTTTTTTGCACAAATCTTTTATAAATGGATGCAATTGATGAGTCCAACAGCATTGATTTCCAATACGCTCATTTGTAGTGCTGGAAAGTGAAAAGGGGGGCGAGTGAGGAATGGGGCAGTTGGAAGTGAGTGGTACTGATGGGCTGTGTGTGATTGGTCTGTCTCTGTTCTTTACACTGATGAGTCAGACGCTGCTTTGTGAATGATTTCATTTAGATCAGATTAAAGCTGTCTCAGATGGTTAATCTGGGAGTTTAGCCACTGCAATCATCAGGAATCATCTGATTGTCATGGGATTATGACTTTAGAGGGAAGACTAGGTCAGACCGTGGCTTTGCGAGGACAGTCGAATACACACACGTACACACAAACGCTGAGACCGAGCTAAACAGCTTAGTCATGATGTTAGAGGTCAGGAATGAGGTGGTGTATGCTCGTGACATTTTCTAAGGTAGACAAAACTCGAAACATGAAACACCATTTGCAATTCATTTTACTCATTGAATTAATACTGGGTGAAAGAGGACTTTAACAGGAAGTAGATTTTTTTTTGTACATTCATTAGGGCCTGATTGTTAAAAATGTGCAAAACAATGGATAATAGTGTACTATTTCATAAATAATGTTTTAATATCATTATAATAGTAACCCTACATATAAATTTAATAACAACCTAGTGTTGAAATGTTTGGGGTCAGACTTTTTTCTTTCTGAAAGGAGTCACTTACACTCGGTCTCCTAATATGATCAAAAATACAATGATTACAATTTAAAACAGCCTTTTTATTTGAATAGATTTAAAAATGTAGTGTATTCCTTTGCAGTGCTGATATGCTAATGTATAGAAAAATAAAAAAAATATAAATATTAAATAAATGCTGTTTCTTTTTTTTACTTTCTATTCTAAAATATTCTGAAAAAATATTAAATAATATTATGCTTTTACGTATTATAAATATTTTGTTTTAGCAAAAGAAGATAAGCGCCAACAGTCACAATTTAATCAGTTTAATCTTTGCAATCTCCTTAGATGACAATGTGGATGTCTGACAAATGTTGTTGTGATCTTACACTGTTTGGATGTGATTACATGTAAATATACTGAGCTTTTCCTTCAACATTGTAACGTTGTTCTGTGAAAAAGTTTCAGCTTTTTTTTACCCCCTGAAAAAGATATCACATGCTCATCCAGTTTCTATCCTTAATTTATCCATCCTCGATCACTTTTAGTCAGCTTTGATGCAGCTAGTACGTCTTTTTAAAGTGAAAGTAACCTTGTCACCTGGCCTGAATACAGCACACAAATTTGCTTAAATGGACTTATCGGCTTCAATACTCACAACGCTTTGAAAGTAGACAATACCAAATATTTTGACTAAATGTGTTTAGGTTTCAGATGGTGCTGTAAGTGGAAAAAGGCAATTGTCTCCTTTTTTTTTTTTTTTTTTTAAAGGGGCATTTTTATCGGTTTTTGGAAATGAACTCTTCATATATACACAAACATTGTAACACTGTGAAAGTCTTTAATGTTACTTCACATACTTGCCAAATAAAGAATGAATTGCTTTCAACAAATAATATAACAATGTGTTATTGCACTGTGAAAGATTATGGAGAAATGACATTGATGCACTTTGGAATAGAGTCTTGGGATGTTGCTAATGCCATATCCACAAAAAGATAAGGAAAATAAATTAAAATAAATAAATGGTGTCACTTTTGAATTATTGTTGACTTTAATTGGACTAATTTAGGTCCTTATCCAGGCCCTTCAGTGTAATCTGTTTTGATATTATCTCTACTCTACATTATTCTCACCTAAAATGTTCCCTTCTTTTGCAGCGTGGAGCTAGATTTTAAACTTCAAGAAGACAAACTTCAGCCCTTAATGAAGAGACTGTGTCCATTAGAAGAGCCGTCCTACCCCTCTCTGCCTTACACACACGAGGTGTTCACCTCCACACCCAAACGCAAGTCCAAAACTGAGACCAAGAAGCATGCGCGATGGAAACTCTGGTTCCTCTAACATACGGATTCAGGATCCTTGAAACCATCACAAACGAGCAATTTCCAGAGGAATTTTGCTTGACTCATTGGATAAATGTGGAGCAGTGCTCACTGCTAGCCACCATTTTGGAACATGCATCACGGGATTCACTGAGCGACTGGATATTAGTAAGGAATAACAGTTGTTTTCTAATCATGACCCTATGATGAACCCTCTTGAGTTTGGGAACTGTTGAATTCACATGATCTCACATTTTTCAATGGTATTACACAATGATCCTTGGGTTTAGTCAAGCTATCAAGGTAAGAAGGCAGGCTTGGTTGTTGCTGTGCTTTGTGTGTGTGTGTTTTTCAGTGTCTAACTGAGATCTCTCTCTTCTTTCTACATTTATCCCATTTTACTTTAGGGACCCTGCAGAGGCGACAAGACACTTCAAAGCTAAACGCTAGTTTGCCACAAAACTACTTTGGAGTCGTACATCAAAGACATCTAATAAGCAAAGCACAAACTTTTGAGAATTATAAAGTAGATTTGATAGCCGAGATATACCTCTGTCTCTTTCCCAGTCTTTCTTTCCCTTTCTTTCTTTTTTTCTTTCTTTCTTCCACCTCTTCAATTTTAAATGAAAATTTATTATCATTCTATGACAGAATAAATTAAATGAAATAAGTGAGTAATGCAGAATCAGCTGACTGCATGCACTAATAATCAATGTCTTTGTAGAGATATTTTTCTGGAAAATGTTGAGAACGCACAATTAGAAAGGGTTAGGTTGTAATAGGGGTTTACACGTTGGTGTTCTCAAAGGGGAAAAAAATACAGTGATTTGTCTTTTAATTATATCGATTTCTGCATTAATAATGGGCCATTAATATTTCCAGAATACGAAAAAAAAATTCAATGTGCAGATGTTCAGGTCTGCTACTATTTTCTTGGGAATATGATGCCGTATTTACAAAATACTGGTCAATTTTTCAGTAATTATATTTTTTTAGACTCATAAAGATGCTTGAGAATTGGCTGGATATTGCAGACAATGTTTCATGGTGGAAAAAAATCTGAAAACGCCTCAAATCTGTTTAGATGATTATTGTTTCGTGTTATAGGTTGAACAGTGCACAGAACACAGCACTCTGTTCAAGCTGACGTGTCATTTGCTCAATTAAATTTTAATATGATGGCAGTCAATCACTGAAATCTTGTGCTTGTTTACCCACCTTAGGCAAAGTAATGAGACGATCACAACACACAAAATTGGGGAGATTAATAATGCAGGTAACATATAGAGGGCTATGTATATACAAACTGTGCTTAGCATTTTATTAGCTTTAAACAGTCTTTGTGTTAGATATTCACAAGTCTAATGTCTTCACTACAGTGCCAAACACTGTATTTAGCTAGTAGCCCAACAACCTTCATACGTGGAGGTGTTTTTGATAACCATAGGCTATATATTTAAAAGTAATAAGTTAAAAAAATATATATATATTGGTCACAGTTGTTTAATTGGAGCACAGTACCTGCATTTTCTTGTAGCATAACACAATGCATCATTATACCATGAGAAAGTGCAATTGATTTATATTGTGCAATATTACATTTTATACAATTTCTACCCACAGTGCATTTACAATAAAGAAACCGATGCAAAATATACTGTCCTGTTCCCGTGAACGTTCTTTAGTGTCCAAAGGAGTGTGGGTTGCTTTGGGATTCTTGCAAAGTGCATTGCGGTGTTGATACTCAATTCATGAAGGTGATTGAATAGTGCTTTGAACAGGACTCAGCTGGAGAATGAGATGGTTGCTACACTTCTCTCTAAAATTGATTGGCTTCGGCTTTAGTGCACACTCCACAGACGGGCTCTGTGATTGGACGGCCTCCAGTTGAACACCTGCTGCCAAGATACTGTCAGTCACTTTGACTCAAGGGATGAAATATTCCTCTGAACTTTTTTTGCAAACATAACTTATGTAAACATGGCCAATGTAATTCTGCTGACCCATGGTAGGGATATGACTACAAGCGAATCTCTCCAGACTTTGCATGCACTTATTCTCAGATCAAAGAGCCTTATTTTAATATTAATAACAGTTGCTTCTTTATTTTGTAGGTGCAGGGTAACAGAAAAAGAGTTTGCAAAAGTGGCATTTTTTTCAAGAATAAATATTCATTTTGATTGTCTTTTTTAAGAACAGTTCACCCAAAAATGAACATTCACTGAAAATGTAAAGCCATCCTAGATATATATATATCATGACCCTTCTCCACCAAATTCAGGAAAAAAATAGCATTACATAACTTGCTCAACAATGTATCCTTTGTCCAAACATTATAAAAACATCTCAATAATCCAGAAATAATCCACACGACTCAATCAATTAATATATGGTCAGATAAAAAGTGTGAATAAAAAAGAAAAATTGCAATATTGAAATGTTATTCTATAGTCTACTGTTATTTGGACTCTCATTCTGACGGCACCCATTCACTGCAGAAGATCCAGCTGTCCTCCAAATCTGTTCTGATAAAGAAACTCATCTATTACTATATTTTCTCTATATATTCATTTTTAGGTGATTCACTTCTTTAACTGAGGCGTACAGACACATTATCAAGGAACTATACTGTACTGTACTGGGGCTACAACTACAACACTGAGGCTGTAGAGGATTGTGATGGTGGCAGAAAACTATTTTACCAGTGAGCAGATAACTGGATCTCATTTCAAAGAGGTTTGTGCTGAGGATAAATCTTATATAGCATATGGAGTGACTAATCTTCCCAATAGTTGCTCATGCTTTGAGCGTCTCCTGTGTCCGACAAAATCCATATTTCGCCACTGGCCTTTAAAAAGAAAGATTTATCTGTGAAAATTTGTCCAGCTTTGCTCCTGTGACCAATTGAATAATTGTAAACCATAGAATAACATCAAGATAATATAAACCAGGGAGTTTTCGACCAAATTCGAGAAAGAATCTTTTGTTTGTGTATATTGTCAAAAGATAATTTAAGACAATTTTTTAGAAATAATTTGCTTTGTGCTTTGAACAGAAACAATATACATTTACATTTATTCATTTAGCAGATGCTTTTATCCAAAGCGACTTACAGGTGGGGAAAACAACAAGCAATTAGTCACACAGAGTCAAAAACAACTTAGGAATTGCACATAATTCCGTACAACAGGCAATCTTCAAATAATTACAGGCTAGAAAGGGAAAGGAAGAGTAGGGTTTATTTATTTATTTATTTTTTTTGATGACGTCAAATAGTGTTGAAAGAGATGGGTTTTCAGAAGTCGTTTAAAGGTTTTAAGGGAGTTGACATTTCGGATAGCAATGGGAAGATCATTCCACCAGCCAGGAACGGTGTAAGAGAATGTTCTGGAAAGAGATTTTGTGCCTCTTTGTGATGGTACAGTGAGGCATCGCTCACTGGTGAATCTCAGAGTTTTGGAGAGAGTGTAGGTAAGCGGGAGCCGAGCCGGTGATTGTTCCATATGCAAGCGTCAGTGCCTTGAATTTTATGCGAGCTTCAATTGGGAGCCTTTGTGGGGAAATGAAGAGAGGTGTGACATGGGGCCTTTTGGGCTTGTTAAAGACCAGTCGTGCTGCTGCGTTCTCAATCATTTGTAGAGGTTTGATAGTGCATGAGGGAAGACCGGCTATAAGAGCATTGCAGTAGTCCAGCATGGAGATGACCAGGGCCTGGATAAGAAGTTGTGTTGCCTGCTCTGTATGAAAAGGCCTGATCTTTCTAATGTTGTGTAGGACAAACCTGCAAGATCGGGCAGTTTTCGCAATATGGTCCTTGAAGGAGAGGCGATCATCAAAGATAACACCAAGATTTCTGGCTGAACTTGATGGGGTAATAGTTCATGAATCGAAATGGATGGTGAAATCATGCTGTAGAGTTGAAGTTGCAGGGAAAATGAGGAGCTCAGTCTTGAGCCAGGTTGAGCTGTAGATGATCTTTCATCCACTCCGAGATGTCTGCCAAGCAGCCGGAGATCAGTGCAGCTACCGTTGGATCGTCTGGTTGAAATGAAAGATAGAGCTGTGTTCCATCAGCATAGCAGTGGTAAGAGAAGACGTGTGCCTGTATGGGCCTCAGAGAAGTGGTGTATATGGAGAAGAGAAGGGGTCCAAGAACTGATCCCTGAGGGACCCCAGTGACCAGACGATGTGATTTGGATACATCCCCTCACCAAGCCACTCTGAAGTATCTATCTGTGAGATAGGATTCAAACCAGTGAAGTGGAATCCCTGTGATACCAAGTGATGAGAGTGTGGACAGGAGGATCTGATTATTTACTGTGTCAAAAGCAGCAGAAAGATCTAGCAGAACGAGTACTGATGATCTGGAATTGGCTTTTTGCGACCCGCAAGGCTTCGGTTACTGACAATAATGCAGTTTCAGTTGAGTGGCCACTCCTGAACCCTGATTGGTTAGCATCCAACAAGCTGTTCTGTGTGAGAAATAGCGATACTTGGTTACAGAAGGAGAGAGATCGGTCTGTAGTTATCTATAAGTGAATTGTTTAATGTAGGTTTTTTGAGCAGTGGGGTTACCCGAGCCTGTTTGAATGCAGTGGGGAAAGTGCCTGTGAGGAGAGATGTGTTGATGATGTGTGTGAGTGCTGGTAGGAGTGTGGGAGAGATTGCTTGGAGAAGGTGAGAGGGGATCGGATCTAGAGGACAAGTTGTAAGATGGTTAGAAAGGAGAAGTTTGGATACATCTGTCTCCGAGAGAGGACAGAAGGAGAAGAGTGGGGTCTTAGCTGTAGGTGTTGTCTGTAGTAGTTCCTGTATGCTTGGAGCTGAGAACTGGCTGCTGATAGTTGCAATTTTGTCCGAAGAGAAGGTAGCGAAATCATTGGCAGTTATAGAAGTGGTGGGGGGTGGTGCTGGTGGGCATAGGAACAAGTTTACGTGTGTCTGGAGCATTGTTGATCTTGGTGTGGAAGTATGTGGATTTAGCAGTATGGTATAAGAGCCAATTATTTAAATTTGGACAAAAAAGTTATGATAATATGCATGACATTATTAATAACATTTATATTATAAATTCAACATACTGTGCTTTAAAATTCATATTAAATTGCAGCTGAATATTAACATTTGATCTTAATATTTAACTCAGTTTATAGGCTGTAACCGTGTTTACTTTAAATATTCCATATTTTGAAACTCTTGAAAACACTTATATGAGGTGTAGCTAGGGTCAGCCTCAGTGATTTTCCCTACATCTGCAAACAGATAACAACATAAAAAAGGGAGTGAGAGGGAACAACATCAATGAAATGCACAGTAAACACACAGCAGGAACAGGTTGAGCATTTATACACTGAATGGCTCAAAGCACCTTCCGTCAATAAATTAAGCTTTGCATTAGGAGTAATTACAACTGCAAGAGAGGAGAGAGAGAGAGAGAGAGAGAGAGAGAGAGAAAGAGAGAGAGAGTGAGATGGGTTTGTCGACAACCAGTTTGGGCTAAATTTTAATCTCCATCCCGCACTGCTTTAAAAATTCAAGGTTTCCTAAGAGCTCATTAATAAATGATAGAGGACTTAAGCTTAGCAGGCTTTAAAAGTAAGCAGCCGGGGCCCCTGCCCCCCAACCTTTCGAATGTTCATGAGGACACTCAGACTCAGCAGAGATCTGTAGAACTTCTATGACAACAGAAGGTTGAGGAAGCTTTAATGGAAATTACAGCCTAAAGTTAATGTGTGCATGAACCAGAGCCACTTGTAAAATGCTTACTCTGCATCAGTGTCGTGTGGGTGTGTTCGGATCTCCATATGCACCATCAGAGCTACGACCATACGGCATTATCCCTACGGTATATGAATGCTGCTTTTTGTGAACAGTCTAAATGTGAGTAACCTGTTTTCTCCTGTTTTACTATGAAATACAGGCTGAGCGGATACAAGGAACTGCCATCAGTGACATTATTGGGGTGATTATTGAGCAGCTTAGCAGCTTTAAAAGATGGTTTACTCAGTAAAGTGCAACTTGCCTACTATTATTTGCCTAGAGATTTGAAAGCGAAGCAGAATAGTTGTCTGTAGGAAAGAGAAAACACTGAGATCTCTGCAATATCTTTTTTTAACCTACAGTATAGAGAGAAAACCTTTTCTGCTTCTTTGATTTGTCTTTTGATAAAAATACCTCAGTATCCCCAGATCTCACTCAGCGATGTTGGAAAAAATAAAATAAAAAATTAGTCTCAGAATTTTGTCTTAAATGTCCCACCACTCTACTCAGTCACCTCCTTCAGACAACACCTGAGCACCGCCTACATGACATTGCTGAGCAACATTAACATGGAAACATGCCGAAAAGGTTACATTTAACAGACGAAAGCAGATCATCTGACCTTTATAGTCAATCAAGGATGGACGATCTGATCACATTTGGTGTATAGTAAAGACAAACTCACCGTGTGTATCTAGTCATGATAAAGATGTATATGTTTCAGCAGTCAACGTCTAGGTTACGAACGTACGAGACGTTACATATGGGAACTCGCCAGAGAGACCTATCTGCTTTGAGCTTTTACTAAAGGCCAATGAATATTGCTGTGCACTGATTGCGCTCAGGTGCACCTCATCACTGCGTGAGTATAAGAGGGCACACGCATAGTGCACATGCAGCTTTTCGCTTCAGAGCAGTTCTAGAGAGCTAGAGACGTATCAATACAAATATGGATATAATTGAAGGGAAACAAAGCCTTGTGTAGACCGTGGAGACGTTTTTGCCACACATCTGGCGAAGGAGACCAGAGGAAGCACAGCCGGAGCTACTCCGCTCTAGACCAACTGCGGGGCAGGGAGGACTCAGGTTATGCACATTGAAGGGAACACTGAGATGTTTAAGCATGGGTTCCATGGAAGCGGCGCAGCAAGCCGGCACCAGCCGGTCTTCTCACTCACCTGCTGTCCTGATCAAGGACGCGAGAAGACACGGCCTCTACGCGGAGGCTACTTGCCTGTTGCATACAGCACCCTAGCCCGAGAGAGAGAGAGGCATCTGTGTTGACCACATGTCTTGAAACCTGTCCTAGGGGTACCCTGACCCGTAGGAAAGCAGGATTGTCGACACTCCGGGGAAATGCCAATCCGAAGTCTGCCACGGTGCCATGCCCATCTCAGGACGTGATCGTGTAACCATCGCTGAAGCAGTCTCATATGTAACAACCCCAGAGGCGTATCCTCGGCTGCAGCTGCCATATGCCCCAGGAGCCTCTGAAAAGTTTTGAGAGGAACCGCTTTCTTGTGCCTGAACGTATCTAGGCAGTTCAGCATGGCCCATGAGCGCTCAGGGGTCTATGCTCACTGGATATATCAAAGACTGGCACAGACGGCCTTGAAAAAGGCCACCAGCTCGCAGGATCCACTGACAGCCGCCCAAAAACGCTGTCAGACGAGAGAGCAGGTCTTGCGGGAACTTCTCCAACGATCTCCTTCACCTTCTTTGCAAACGAAAGCCCGGGGATCTCCAGCTCCAAAACAATGGCTCTGAAGCGAAAAGCTGCATGTGCACTGTGCGCGTGCCCTATTATACTCACGCAGTGATGAGGTGCACCTGAGCGCAATCAGTGCACGCCAATATTCATTGGCCTCTAGTAAAAGCTCAGAGCAAATAGGTCTCTCTGGCGAGTTCCTATATGTATCTTTGAAGTGATTCGACTGAAAGGGTAACTATTTTTACAGCTTTGTTAGTATTCCAGCTACAATTAATCACAACAATGTATTTCCAATACAATACATTTAACCAAAGCTATCAATGTTTTTTTTTTTGTTTTGGCAGTGGCATCAGGTATGCGATTAAATTTCTAATTTGAGGATGTATTACGTCGATTCTGGCACCCAACAACACAAGATGATATTTTAAGCTCCTTATGTAGCTAAATCTGTGCTGGTTTTAATGGGCCGCCTCCAGTCTTCACTTTGTTTTGCATCTAGCGCTATGATGTAATTGTGACGTTGGCCCTGAAAGAGTCTAGTTTCCTTTTATTGGACTGGTCATGCATCACTCAGAAACATATATATGCTTTTTTCACTATTCCCCAGCGATAACTTTTGTGAATTTGAAACTCTTTTTTATTATATGTCATACAGTGATCACATTTGCATGCTAGAAAATGAAACTAGACACAATGGTTAAAGAGCACATTGGATGCAATATTCACATTTACATGGTGTTTGCATTTAAATTTGTCTTAGCCATTTGTGAACACAACCACCCTACATGAATAAAATCCTCAAAAAATGGAAACCGTCTCTATCAAACCAGTTTGATTTTATGTTAATATGGGACTCAGGCACCACCCACAACAGCTGATGGACTGCCTTGTATTACCATATTTCCATGCTTAGCTGAATGCTGTCTGTCATTATCTCTTTAGTACTTTAGTAGCGGTACAAAAAACAGTGACTTATACACAATACACTTGTTTTGTAGTTGGATGTAGAAGTAGACAAACAAGTAGACAAGTAGTCTTCATTTCCTCCCCACATCAGAGCCACTGATGATGCACTGGATTAGTTTTGTTTTGCAGACATTTCATGAAAACCTTGAAGAATCAACTTCACCCAAAGCATTTAGTGCTGAATCTGAACCTGCTCTTAAAGTCCGTTTAAACAAGACATGTGTTTGCATTTAAAATTGTATAATAGAAAGACACACAAAAACACATATTTTATGAAAAATAAATTAGATAAAATGTCTTCAACTTGAGCATCACATTTGTAGAATACTGTGTCTTGCAATACTGTGTCTGCAGGAGAGCACAACAGCTGCCCAGTACATAAAAAACAATGGAAAAGCAGTGCAGTGGAATGAAAAAAACGCTTTCTGTTTGAACCTCAGATACAAATTGGCTTTTAAAGAAAACATTACTGAGAACTCCATTACTGCAAGTTTTCCATAGAGCAACCTCAGAGCAATAATTTCTTTCTTCCAAGTAAGCGATTTCACTTGTGTATCAGATTTTGATTAAAATGCAAAGCAAACAAATGAATTAAAATCTCTCTTTTTAATAACACCCTGCATATCTTCAAAAAGAGTGCAAGGGTTTGGCATCTCTAGCTTTGTAAGGAGAGTTAATCATTGAGAGAATGAAGCTGTGGGTGTGAGAGACATAATAGGACACTAGCAACTAATGGGCTGAAATGTTGAATCAGAGGAGAGTTTTTCTAATAACTCAATTCTCACATATGAGAACTGCCCTGTTGTGTCAGGAGGAGAATGTGATCACATTGGCCTCAGAATGTAACACCACAGTGCTTCTATTATCTTGTGCCACAATGGAAGAGAATGAGAAAAAAAACCACAGGTTAAGGTCATGTGAGAATGCGAGGAACATAATACTGATGTTTATACTGCCATCCGTTCTCCCGTCTGACCCTAACTGTGTTTATTTACAGTAAGCCACTAACAGCTTGGTTTTGGCTTTCAAAGCTGTAATAGCCTCTGAAAGTCTCTGTAGACATTAAAGCCTGTACAATTTCACGCCACTGTGCCCCACAAGTGCTAGAAGGCAGGGGTCAGGACGCTTCAGTTCGATATAGAGCTTTAGAATCGGTCCCACAAAAACTGACAGAAGAAACGACCTAAACTTTCTAGCTGTACTTCATGGAGGGATCACACCGGTCTAAAGGCTCAGGGCGCAGGTCTAAGCCTGGAAGAAAAAGCATGAATAATGCATGGCACTGATCTGCAGGGGAAAAAGCACAGTTCCTTGAAAATTGTCCTCTCTCTGCTCAGTGGAATAGAGGCCGGCAGCTGCAAAACTCAAAAAGACCTCCAGAGCAGAGCCACAGTATCAGCCCTCTCTCAGCATACGCTAACCCAGAAATCATCACATTGGAGGTGGATGTATTTGACCGAGACAGGTGCACTATCCAGGTGTTAACGGTACAAGCATTAAGAAGTGAATTAGTTGCCACCATACTGTGTTTTTAGAAAGCAGACAGAAAATTGAAATAAAACAACTGCAATGTCAAATCAGTGTGTTAACTTTATAATGTTTTAGGATATTGTATGCTGGAAATAACTCTTGGAAGTAAGTATTGGTGGCTAGTCAGCGGGAAGCACTCTAAGTGGTTGCATGAGATGTCCTCTTCCAGGGTACCCATCTACCTTGACAGTGAGGAACAACAGGACATCTTGTTTTCATATCTGAAATGAGTGCTAGAAAAGACACCAACATAATTGTGCTTCACAGATGAAGTGCACTAACTGTAGGTAATATGAGGTAGTGTTGTCAAAAGACAGGAAAATTTTTTTAAATGTTATGGTACCAGGTTTTCTGAAGTACCAGTAGTATCGAGCAACTTGCAAGGGGACAGAGGATACCCTTGTCTGCCCTATTTAATGACACCCTTAATTCCCTGAGCCTGATCCTGCACCACAGATACACTTTGACCTAGCTCACAGCCGAACACAGGCCAAGGTGGAGATGGCCATAGGGATCCTCAAGTACGGTGGCCGAGAGAGCTCAATGCGCTGCGAAATTAAGAAAACACATGCAAACTGAAAAAAAAAAACACATGCAAACTGCAATTTCTCACAACGCAACCAAACACAGAGAGGGGGACGGACTCATCTGGGACCTTATTATTTGTTTCATGGCTTACGGTTGTCTCTGAACTAAAAGGTGAGTTCTTTTTGTTTATTTTAACAACCTGATCATACAGTCTTTTGGATATTATTAGACTAATCTGATGAATTACACACTTAACTGTGAAACATTATTTTAATGCTATGTGAGCTAGGGTTACTCTCAGATGGGTTTGTCACTTTTTCTGGTCCCCCTGAAACATTTCTGTTGTGGTCCGTGCTATTTGCAGCACATTTGTGTGTTTGCAGAGTGTTTCTGTGTTTGGTTACATTGCGAAATTTGCAGCGTCTGTGTTGTCAAACTAATGAAGATGTTTTCTTAATGTGTTGTCGTTTCTTTCTGTTTGCATGTGTTTTCTTCTGTTTGCAGCAAGGTTATAGTTAATGAAAACGAATTAAAATGAAAACTTAAATGAACTAATATTATAGCAAAAACGTCCTTCGTTTTCGTCTTTGTAATAAGCCTTTTGAGTTGAGTTAAAATTTATTTACTTCACGCTGCCAGTTTTAAGCCAAGTGTTTGACCTGAAAGGCACCACGTAACCTGTGACATCAAGTGTCCACAGTCTGTCCGCGATGCCGCCGGCTAGCGTGATGGCTGCAGCAGAGTCCTATTTGGGATTTCTTTGATTATGAGTCCTAGGGCTGGGCGATATATATCGAACGATATATTATGTGCATCTCGTTACTAAAGCCGGTTCTCTGATTAAAATCTCTCCCCAAAAAAAAACAAACCTCAGTGCGTCTTTGGTCGCGCAAGCTCTTGTTTTCCCCAGCATGCGCACACCTCTCTCTGCGTCTGTTTTGTTCAGCGAGTGGCTGAGAGGAGCAGCGCTTTTGGTTAAAAAAGATATTATGTTGCTTCGAACTCGATTTTACATGCAAATATAACCAAAATCACAGCATAGCCATTGTCTTTATCTTATATGTATTTGACTTCATCAGACAACGGCTTGATTATGAATCAAGATTAATCCAGATTAACGTCTTGTAAAATAGAGCTAGTTTAGAAGGCCTGATAATGGGGTGCATGTCAGTCACTATTTAATATTCATTCCGTTTTTCTGACAACAGAAAACATTAAATATATCCCGTTATTTTTAACGTTTTTTTTTCTTGTATTTCTGAAACACAGTGTAAAAGTGTAAAATAACAAGGAATAGACAATAAATATACATATTCTATGTAAAATAACATGACAAACCTGTAACTGTATGGAGTTTAGCTTTTTCACATAAAAAAGTATTGCAAATTAATGAAAACTTCATCAATATGCATTTTTTAACAGGCTTGCTTTTGTAATTATTTTAGATATTTTTTATAGTGTTTTTACATGATAAAAAAAAACTGTTAAATGTGATATCTGGTCCCAAGTTAGGTATTCCTTCCTGACGAATTACTTATTTTAATGTCGTATCATATAATATCCTTATTTGTTGAAATAAACGGACATTTATGATAACTATGAAGATTTTAAATACTGGAACTAGAGGAATCCCACGCGGCAGAAGGTCACAACATTGCCACTATAAGAGGAGAGAGCCACCCTCCTTGTATTAAAAAAGATGGCCCAGAGGAACCCCAACAGAGTTTTGCACACAACAGAGATGACTATTGAGAGACAGGATTGGTTAAAACTACTTTTAACTTATTTTATTTATTTTATTTACTTATTTTAGTTAAAATGTTTGCACTGGTCTGCTGTGCAGTTCATTTTCTTAATTTCTAAATGAAAGTAAAAAATAAATGATTTATTTATTTTATTTATTATAATTATTATTATTTTATTAAAATGCTTTATATATACACAGCACGTTTAACATGCAACAGATTAATATTCACAATTCATCACCATCTTCATCCTTCAGTGAAAATATCCAAGTATACATTATCTGGCAAAAAGAAAAAATATATATCTAAAAGCAACTTAAGGTACCTGACAATAAAACACTTACAGCTGTGACAGGCTGTGTTCCTTCTGTCGGGTCCAATAATACAATCCCACTGTCAGTATCTATAAGAAAATACAACCCATAAATGTCTCAATATTATCAAAGAGAAAAAAATAATGCAAGAAAAACATGTCAAAGTAATACAACTAAGATTGCCTATACATCATATGCAGTGCAATGAAGTAAACCTGCATTAAAATGTTAAGCACGTTCAAAAGCCTTTATAAGTTAAAGAGATTTTAATTTATTAAGTCATAAAATCATAGTGGCAAACTTGCATTTTAGACAGAGCCAGCACCTCAGATGGGGTGAGGGAAGGTGGTGGTGGGCCCCTATGCTCTATAATAAAAGGGAAGGTGATATCAAATATGCATTTAAAACACCAACGCATTAATCTGTCCATTATTAATGGACATAACTCTCTTTATTTAGCCTATGCAGACATATTGCTTCTTTTCATTATTTTTGGCTTGCATAACTTAATTCATATGCCTGCATTAATGTGCAAAGCTTCACTCTTCTGATGAGTAATATTCTTCCTCATCTTCAGAAGCTGCATCAGTGCACTGGTCTTCATCAGTCTCAGTTGGCCCAGCCTCACTGTCTTCAGGCGCTTGAGTAGGACTGCATGCAAGTCGATTTTCAGAGGCTTGAGTAAATGCACTTCAGTGATGTGGCTTTTTATGTCGTTTTTGGAATTTGGTTCTTCCAGAAGCAGACTTTTTAAAGGCCATTTCAGGCGCATCCAAATTCAAGACCCGATGTTCATATGGAGGTACTTTTGGAGGTAGCATGTCCCACCAGTCTTGCTTCTTAGTGAACAAGCCTTTCAAATTCTTCCATTTAAATAGGCTCTTTTCTACACGAAATCTGATTCTGGACTTAGTTTTCTCCCTAATCTCTTCTCTCCAGTCAGGTTGATAGCCTGGCAGTATAACAAACTCTTTTTGAATGAAGTCCTCGTTCCTTTTGAATCTCCCATACCACTCTTCAAACTCCTTACGCTTTTCTTTGAACAGTTTGCCACATTTTGCCTCTTATTCACTCTATCACACAACCTGAAGAACTCCAGAACTTGCCACTACAGAAACCCGATTTGCGACACTTTTATAGCCTATGCTGGAAAGCCTAAAAACGACGTCATCTCATTGTGACTCGCAGAAGTAACCTGGCAACTGTCTGTGTCCATGTGCTGTGCGCAATGCGTTTTGGCGCTTTGTACATTTCAGAAATGTTGAGGCATGACTACACTATGACAATAACAAGAAATTACAAACTAACAAGACGTAACATCGCCTCAGGAATAGTCGGAAGTGAAAAACACAGTAGTAAATATTTAATGAGAACGAGGTGAGTTTAAGTTAAATATGTGTATTTACCTGTAACTTAATATTTAATAAGCGTCTCACAATTGAAATTGTAAATGAGTTTGAATAAAAATAATGCCGAGTATTCTTCTCAGAAAGATGTGGATGGCTTCCTGGTGGGCGGTGCTGCCCTGAAACCAGAGTTTATCGACATTATTACTGCAAAAGCATAGAGATAACGCCATCATCAGCTACCAAATTCTGCTCTTCTTTAGAAAGTGTTAATGTGGTTTTGTTGCTGTCTTTTCATTTTTGGTGTGTTTTTAATTTTTATTATTATAAAGAGACAGAATAAACACTCAAGGGTTTATTCCATGGAAACACATGTAAGTGTGTTATCCCCTCTGCTAGTGTAGTTAAACTACAAGACTGTAGTGAGGACCATCACAACTTTACTTGAATAATGTTTACCAACATTCTTGTGTATACAGTGTCAAAAATACAGTAAGTCAATCAACTTCAGTCTTTTTAAAAAAAAATTAATTCAAGCGAAACTACTTTCCATGAATGTGGCTGTCCTGATGTTTTCTTGTCCCTCAATGAGCTTCTCTGAGTGGCCTATCCTGAAGGTGCTTGTATGTAATAACCAATGTCATTGGTATAAAAGCTATCTAGAAGATAAATATTCTAATAAATGTTTCAGAAGTGTAGACCTAATTTTACTGTTGTCTCAAGTTATTGTACTTCTACGCACAACACACTTAACATTCATGTTTAAACCAGTCTCTTGGGCTCACCAGATCTGCCTTTATTAGAACAAATAAATTTTCCAGAAATAGTTAGAAAGCAGTAAGTTTAATATTTATTTCAGAGCTATATTTTCAGCACCTATTACTCCAATGCCACTTGATCCTTCAGAATATTGTATACATTTATCGTGTCTCATGATATACAGAAAAAAATTATATTTCACAATTTAAGGGGCTACTTCAGCACATTATGTGAATAAGCAAAGTAATTAAACTGGTTCAATGTTTACTCATATTAAACACTCAGCAGGAGATCTCGCTGTGTAGAACAGACACTGAACAATGTCCATCTGAATCTTTGAAGGAACCGTCTATTTTCTTCATCATCACTCACAAGAGTGAAGGGGGCCTGGCCACTTCTTGCGGTCGATAAGTGGACATTAGGGGCCAGATCTCAGTATATGAAGGATAGGCAGTGGGGATCAAAATGAACAGGTTTACTCCCAGAGCTCTGGCCCAGAGCCATGAAAACACAAGAACAATAAGCTAAAGCCTGCTCCCATTAGATGAGAAAATTCAATGTTAACACAAAAGATTGATGGCTGCAAACCCCTGTAAGGCTCTAGCTATGGGCCTTCTGTAAAGACATATTGAATGTGGATTTTCTAAAGCTTAGTAATCATTCTCTTTATAAAGGCCAACTTAATTTCATTATGTCTCAGCTCTCAATAGAGTTGATCATCTGCACAGGAAATTACATCTACGATGTGTGAATGTCATACGGGATATATGGGTTTAAGGTCTTACAAGAGAAATTTACTTCGTGTGAATCTGCTACATGTGAGAAAGGGAACTCTCACAAAAAGGATTTTTTCGAAAAGGTTATTTTTTTGTAAATATTAAATAAACAGTGCAATGAGTGTAATCTGACTACAGAAGGAATTATTCTTTTGAGCTGTTTTTTTTTTTTTTGTAAAATCAAAAAGAGACCTCAAGACCAGTATACAGTAGTCTGATTTACAAACTAATATCTCTGTGAGTCAGTTCCTTTTTTGTGATTCATAAACAGACATCATGGATGAATAAAATGAATGACTCAGACTTAGACTCAGATTTAAGAAATGTAAGCTGATTTCTGAATGAATTAGGCCTATACTCTTTTTAGTCGTTTTAGTTCATCAAAAAAAGACTAGAGTAGTCTATTTCACAAACTAATGACTCTGTGAACCAGTTCCTTTTTGTGAATCAAAAACAAACAGCATGGGCAGCATAGTCCTATTCATAAAGAAAATGACTGTATAATACCTTTCCTTTCAGTGAATAAAAAAGAAACTGCATACAACGATCGACTCCTAAATGAATGACTCTTTCAGTGAAACAAACAAACAAACAAAAAGACAAAAACTCTTTTAGTGAAACAAAAAAAGAAAAAACATTTTTAACTTTTTCAGTATAAGTTACCGAAATTGTTTAATTGTTAACCTAAGATGGTTACTGAAGAAAGCAGAACAAATTGTCCTATTCTCTTACTGACTCTAATTGCTTCAGGTCAAATGCAAAAATAGCATCACAAAAAAAATCAGGACAGTTTAATGTTTTTGCAGCAGATGTTATCTACAGTGAATTGGTCCTCTGTGCAGGTTATTTTGATGTCCGTTCCTGCAGTTGTGTCCTTATAGATAGGTAAATCTCTGTAAACTCATTGTTTGACATATCTTGCAGTGAGAAAGCAGGGAGCACTGCACCATTAGCCAGAGTGCCAGTCCCTAATTAAATATATCCAGCCCCAGTACAGTCTCTATTCTGACATCTAATAAAACACTACAGAGGACAATCTGCCAGGCCAGTCAACAGCTGAGACATTTTTAATATGCTAAATAATGCGTGCAAAAATATGTGGTCAGAGACACATAGCCATATGCAGCACATGGAAAACAGCATGCGCTTTTGGAGGGAATGCATTGTCTTTTTAATCCCACAATGTCCCCAACCCCATACCATTGAACATAGCCTTACATTAGCATCAATTGCCATTAATCTGTTTCTTCACTCTAACTTGCACATGCATATTAGTGAATGTTTTGCAAATAACAAAATTTCGGGAGGAAGTGCTGGATGATTAATTTCAGCCGGCCCGCATTACCTAATCAAACCCCTTGTTATCCGACCCAGTTTCTAAGTACAAATAAACCCATTTCCTTCACTTTCACATCTCGTCTTTTGCGCATCCCTCCCCTTCTCCTCCACTCATCCTGCTCGCGCCTTCCTGGGGGGGCAGACGGGGAACCAGGCTCTATAGGACTCCTTCTTCAGCTTGACGGCATCCCTTACTTCCGGTGTCCACCACCGTGTTTGGGGGTTGCCGCCACGACAGGCACCAGAGACTTTGCGGCCACAGCTTTGAACAGCTGCATCGACAATGGAGGCAGAGAACATAGTCCACTCGGACTCAATGTCTCCAACCTCCCTCGGGATCTGGTTGAAGCTCTGCCGGAGGTGGGATTTGAAGCGTTCCCAACAGCGCTCTGCTAAGCGTTCCCAACAGACCTTCACAGTATGTTTGGGCCTGCCGAGTCTGTCCAGCTTCCTCCCCCGCCAAAGGAAATGACCACAAAGTCGATCATCGACCTCCGCCCTGGGGTGCCCTGGTACCAGGTGTACTGATGGAAACCCTTATGCCTGAACATGGTGTTCGTCACAGACAAACTATGACTAGCACAGAAGTCCAACAAAAGAACACCACTTTGGTTCAGATCAGGGGGGCCGTTCCTCCCAATCACGCCCCTCCAGGTATCACTATCCCCCAGTAAGTCCCCCAGTAGAACGACATTCTACACGCTTTCCAGCACCCCTTCCAGAGACCCCAAGAAGGCCGGGTACTCTGCGCTGCCA
Source organism: Enteromius afrohamiltoni (assembly GCA_034779775.1). NCBI lineage: Eukaryota > Metazoa > Chordata > Actinopteri > Cypriniformes > Cyprinidae > Enteromius > Enteromius afrohamiltoni. The sequence goes on from JAUYWG010000053.1 coordinate 13,137,667, forward strand.
TTCTGCCCGTAGGCACAAACAACAGTGAGAGATCTATCCCTGACCCGAAGGTGCAAGGAAACAACCCTCTCGTTCACCGGGGTGAACTCCAACACATGACGGCTGAGCTGGGGGGCTATGAGCAAGCCCACACCAGCCCGCGGCCTCTCGCCGGAGGAGTTGGATTCCAGAGCCCGAACTGCATGTGGAGGTGAGCCCGACTATCTCTAGACGGTACCTCTCAACCTCCCGCACTAACTCCGGCTCTTTCCCCCCCCAGCGAGGTCACATCCATGTCCCAAGAGTCAGATTCTGTGTCCGAGGATTGGGTCGTCGAGGTCCCCACCTTCGACCACCGCCCAACCCA
>JAUYWG010000053.1:13138112-13159849 GCA_034779775.1 Enteromius afrohamiltoni
CCCCCCCCCCCCCCCCCCCCGTCTACTTGTCTCTTGTCCTCCATTTGTCTCTGTCTCGCCATGCTCTCTCCTTTTCCTGATCTTCCATCCAACTGACTATTTGTTGCAGCACTTGTTTTTTTTTGACTCTTTGTCCTTCATTTCATTGTAATAAATCAATCAATCCCATTTTCCTTTTTTTCACACATTTGTTTGCATGGCTAGATTGCCTACAGCCATGTGCAAAGGTAAAAAACTAAAATGGAGCATCAGAGAGAGAGAGACTGGAGGACACAGCATTTACTTACCTTGCAAATCTTATTAAGAGAGGTGATTAAATTATAACGTATTTGTTCATTTGATTAGTGCATTTCAAAGCAGACAATTAGGCATGGAAATTTAGCATCAGCAAGGACGAATTTTCAACTGTGGACTGTATGTGTATTATGCGATTACTGCGTTCTAATGGGGTCAGCAGTATTTTGAAATGTAAAAAAAATGTCATGACCTGTTATAGGTCTTGTTAAGAAGGAAACAGTGGAAAATTAATGTTCTATGTAAGTGAGGATTTTAGGATTTGTTTCTGTATAAGTGCTGTATGTACGTATTTTGCTTACATGGGCTGTGCATGAAAATTAACACAAAATAAGATTCTGTGGCAGATGAAGGCAGGCAATGAAACATAAATAACTTCTCTGAGTAACGTTATCAGTCTTGGGCAATCTCCTGATCACTATCAACAATCCAGTCCAGGCAAACACAGATAAGTATTAGGGTAAGTCTCTTACAGGGACGGCAATCATCAGAACAAGGTGCTTAGTGCAGGGGAGTGACAGGTAAAAGCATGCAGACTCAGGCAGGCAGAGAATGCCAAACACCAATCCTTACAGGAGATGCAAATGGCAGCTCACCAGAGGCCTTGAGGTAGTGAAATTACCTTGAGCTCAGCCAAGGAGTTACTGGGTATTATGGCTTTTAACTAGTGAAGGTAAGTGATCTCAGGTGTGCATGATTACTGATTAGGTGACTGTGAACAGGAAAGAGAGACTGATCCTGGGTCAGTGAGCTGTGACAAATATATTTAAATTATACTATACTAAGTGCATATAAAATGTTTATTATTTTGAAACAACTTTAAGCATATTAAGTGTATTTTAAGATATATTTAAATTAAACTTTTGTATATTTGCAATATATGTAATGCATTGAAATTGTGTTAAAATAGACCCCTTTTAAACATAATTTTCTAAAACTCCTTTCGGGAGGAGGGGGCGAAGGCTCCAACCCCTATTTTTACGATCTCCGCCTTCTCATTTCCCAATTTTCCTATCAGATCCCTCAAGTCGGGCGACGGTCATCTAGCGCATCTAAAGTTGTATCCGATAAGGGCACCTTTAAATCGCCCCCAAACTCTGGCCTTTTCTGCACTGGCCTATCCCCCGGCATTCTACCCATCTCATCGCCATCCTGATCTTTGTATCTGGATGAACCGCTAACATGTCAGATCATGAGAGCTCTTCAGCCAGCTCTGATTACGAGGACGCAGATCCTCCCTCGGCTCCCGCCACTAACCCTCCATGTGACTAACCGCCTTTGCCCTCCCCCGGCTCTCTCTTAGTATTACCCCAGTCCATCCCAGCTCCAGCCTTTTCGAGCGTCAGCCACAGCCCTGTAGAGTACTGGTCTCAGCCCCCAAGAATATTGATCTCGATAGTATTGGTCTCAGCCCCTTTTAACATCAGTCAAACATACTTGCCAGCCCTTGAGCCTTACTCTCAGCGCCCTTAAGCTTTAGCCCAGCGACCGCAAGCACTTTTGCCGCCTGTTTGAGCATTGGTCTCAGCCCCTTTAAGCTTTAATTTCAGCGACCGCAAGCTCCCTTTGCCGCCCCCTTGTTGTCCCCTTGAGCATTGGTCTCAACCCCATTAAGCTTTAGCCCAGCAACCGCAAGCACCCTTGCTGCCCCTTTGAGCATTGGTCTCAGACCCTTTAAGCCTAAGCCCCGCCACTTAAGTGTATTTCTTACAATACATTTAAAATGTACTTGTAATACTTCATTTATTTCACTTAACTACATTTAGACCATATTTAAAATATTACAGTTAATTTTAAATACATTAGCATTACACTAGTATATTATACTATTTTTATATTTTTTCCAGTATAATATATATACACACACAGACACACTAACACTTTGATATCTATAGAACTTTAATGCCTTTTATATTGTTGTGCACATTACAGATTGTCATGCTGCCACTGTGGCAACATTGCGGTTTCGCTTCTCTAAATCACCAAGAGACTCTAAGGCAGAAGATTCAAGTACATGAACATTTATTCCAGGAAGATTCAAACGGCTCAGGCCATGATGACTCACAGTCACTCACAGGTTCTAAAGGCACAGGCCATGGCAATTCACAGTCAATAACAGCTTCAAAAGGCTCAGGCCATGGTAATGTTAACTCATAATTATCAACAGGCTCTTTCGACTCAGAACATGGTAACTCATAGACATCGACAGATTCAAAAGGCTCAGGCCATGATAAGTTACAGTCATTAACTGGTTCAAAAGGCTCAGAACACGGTAACTCACAAAGCTGAAATGGCGGCTCTATGTCCACGACAGGAGAGGACGGCGCACGGGGCCGTAATGGGGGCTCATGTCTGTGACAGGCGATGACGGCACACAGGTCGAAATGGCGGATCGGTATCCGCATCAGGTGATGACGGCGCATGGGTCTGTAATAGTGGCTCGATGTCCGCTTCAGGAGATGACGGCGCACGGGGTCGTAATGGTGGATCGACGTCCAGAGAGACTAAGGGACACCAAGAGAGGCAGAAGATTCAAGTACATGTGAACATTTATTCCAGGAACAGCACAAATTAGGACAGGAGAACACACAAAACTAGTGCATACGGAGACACTTGCAGATAGGATGTACTTCAACTAGCGACAACAGGGAGTGAAACAATACATGGTTTTATACAGGAAACAATCAAGGGCAAAGGGGGAACACCTGGACACACACACAATTGGTAGGGAGTGAAACACTAAAGGAAGGGGCGGAGTAATAGACGAGGGAGAACACGATGACACATAAGGTAAACAAAATGATACATGGCAACAAATGACAACATGCACAGAACACGCCTACGGCATGACACAGATATTCAGAGCACATAAAAAAGTACAGCAGCATATATACCCTTGTGAGAAAAAAACAACTATCAAATGCATTAAAAATGCACTTGGAATACAAGTATGTTTATAGATTATTTGGGTAACACTTTAGAATACTGTATCTTACTTACTGCATAACTAATAAGAAGTTACTGTGGAACTAATAGGTTGTTCTTTATTAACCCTCAAGTTACTACCAACCAGGCCTCCTGAGGAACTAACTATTAATAAACAGCGAGGCACCATGTCAGGTCAAGGCCCTTTCTTCTTCTTTGCTACTAATTTTATTACCTAAACATATTACTGTTAGATCTGCAATGTAAATATTTATTGAATGTAAATATAAATATGTGCTGTAGATACCACATTAATAAACTGTTAAAGTGAGAAGAAAGTTGTGTCTGAAATCTGCTTTATTTATTTAGATTTTTTTGGTTAAATGAATGGTGAATACCTCGTGTTTTTCTGTATGTGCTCGACCATTTGTCTGCATGATTTTATTTACATTATGTGTGTCTGTTTTCCTTAGGACATTTCACATCACTACTATAAAGTCATGCTAAATGAATGACAATGACTGAGAAGAAATGAGAATACAGGGAACCCTTTCCCTGCTGACGTTTAAACCAAAAAAACTATTGCCAGTCGCATTTTTAATTTATTAATTAAAAAATAAATATAATTTATTTATTGAAACTAATAAAAAACTACATGTAAAATGTCATTCTCATCTGCATTCTTCTTTTCTCAAACTGCTATTTAAGTTTATAATGTAAAAAATAAAAAATGATGTTACGATTCTAACATTGTAATTGTCACCAATGGTGCCTCTGTGGCTCTCTCCGACCGCCAGCAGCAGGAACCTTCGCCCGAGTATTAGTTCCTACCTGGACTCTTTTGCCCCACGCACCTCTGCTGATTCGCGGCTTAATGTCCAATGGAGATATTTTTGAGTGTGCTTTCCCCTGTTTGTTTTTTCTGTTTATGACCCAGGACTTTATATCTCAATTCTGATTCTATTGGATTATCTAAGTTGTTCCTGTTTGCTGGTGATTGCCTTTGTCTGCTGATAACTGTGAATAAAGACATGCTAATGGGTCCGCACGACTCTGAGCCTATGTCACAGTTATATTGTAAAAGTTATATTGTAAATATCTTATTCTACAGTACTTCTAATTCCTTCCTAATGATGTGGTAATTCTTTATTAATTACTCATGGGTTCCCAGTGTTTTCACTTTAGAATACTGTTCCAGGTTCTAAGTAATTCATTAGGAATTATGTGGTAATTCTTTATTAATTATTCATGGGTTCCCTGTATTTCTCCTCAGTCATTGTCATTCATTTAGCATGACTTTATAGTAGTGATGTGAAATGTCCTAAGGAAAACAGACACACACATAATATATATAAAATCATAAACATACCTGAGGTATGTTGGCAGAGCACTTAGAGTGGTATGGGGTGCCATCCCGAGCTTCTGGTTGCAGACCACACCTAATGACAGTGGATGCTCGAGCCACACTCTTGGAAATAGTCAAGCATATACGGAAAAACATGAGGAATTCACCATTCGTTTAACCAAAAAAAATAAATAAATAAAGCAGATTTCAGACACAGCTTTCTTCTCACTTTAACAGTTCATTAATAATTTACATTTAATAAATATTTACATTGCAAATCTAACAGTAATAGCTTTAGGTAATAACATTAGTAAGGCAAGGCAAGTTTATTTATAAAACACATTTAATAGTATAGATTTAAAAGTATCTACTGTTTTAGAACATTTGATCACTTCTGGAAGCTGGTTCCAACTCCAAGCGGATTCCCCTTGTTTTGTGTGAACCCTTGGCATTTCTAACTGATTTGATCCTAATGATCTGAGTGGTTTGCTCGGTTTTTATTCAGTGAGCATATCTGCGATGTATTTTGGTCCTAGGCCATTGAGTGATTTATAAACAAGAAAAGGATTTTAAAATCAATTCCATGTATAACTGTAAGCCAGTGTAGGGACCTGAGGACTGGTGTGATATGCTCAGATTTTCTAGTTCTAGTCGGAATCCTAACTGGAAACAAAACATCTAAATCTTGCAATGTTTTTGAAATGATAGTATGCTGATTTAGTTACTGCTTTGACATGACTACTGAAACTAAGATCTGACTCCAGAATCACACCAAGATTCCTGACTTGGTTTTCCGTTTGAGTCCTAGAGTCAAGATATGCATTCACCTTAAGAACTTCCTCTTTGCTTCCGAAAGCAATGACTTTAGTTTTCTCCTTGTGTAATTGAAGGAAGTTTTGGCACATACAAATATTAATTTCATCAATGCATTGGCAAAGGGAATCAATGGGGTTGTAGTCACTTGGTGAGAAGGTAAATCTGGGTATCATCCGCATAGCTGTGGTATGCAATTTGGTTATTTTTTATTATTTGACTTAGTGGGAGCATATACAGGCTAAACAATAGTGGCGTCCACTTGGACTCATGTTCTCTTATACTCACGTAGTAACCTCTTCCTTCTAAGTAAGACCTGAACCAGCTGAGAGCCATTCCAGAAAGCCCAACACAGTCTTCCAGTCTCTCTAGGAGTATGTTATGGTTGACAGATATCCATTTGAGTTTAAGTAGTTGTTCAACTGATTGAAAACTACCTTTTCAATGATCTTACTTATAAAAGGAAGATTAGATATTGGTCTATAGTTGCTCAATATGGTGTTATCAAGATTGCTCTTTTTCAGAAGGGGCTTAACAACTGCAGTTTTCAGGGAGTTTGGAAAAGTCCCAGAGAGAAGTGAGGTGTTCACCACTTCTAAGATATCTGCTCCTAAACAGTCAAAAACACTTTTGAAAAAAAGATGTGGGAAGTGTGTCAAGGTTACAGGTTGAGGATTTAGGGTGCTGTACTATTTCTTCCAAGGTTTTGCTATCAATTGCTTTAAAAACAGACAGAGTGACGTCTTTTTGAAATTGTGGTCGAATCTGTGTGACCTCTGCATAACTAGAGGATGTGCTAATCACCTTTCTGATATTAATGATCTTCTCTGAAAAGAAGCAGGAAAAGTCATTGCATTTGCTGTCAGAGAGCATTTCACTGGGAATCTGAGTTGGGGGGGTTGTTAATCTCTCAACGGTAGCAAAAAGAGTGCGAGTGTTGTTTAGGTTGCTGTTTATAAGGTTTAAGAACTTCTGTCTTGCTGTGGCTAGTTCCACATTAAAAGCATGAAGGCGCCACATCCGCTCAGCTTTTCTGCATTGTCTTTTCATATTCTGTACTGCTGTTGATTTTCTCCAGCATTATTTTTGTCTGCCAGTCTTCTTTCTGACTTTCACTGGTGCAATGTCATCAAAGACATTCTTAACTTTTGAGTTAAAGGACTCCAGGAGAAGATCAACAGAGTCTGCAGAAATGCTTGGCATTGAAGATATAGCCTTCATAAACAGCACACTAGTGTTTTCATTAATACATCTCTTTCTGACAGAGACAGATCTAGATTCAGTGGTAGCAGAGATCAATATATCAAAGAAAATACAGAAGTGATCAGATAGTGCTACGTCCTTAATGACAGTGAATGAGATGTTTAGACCCTTACTAATGAGTAAATCAAGAGTGTGTCCATGATTGTGTGTGGGTCCATGCACATGCTGAATCAGGTCAAAAGTGTTTAAAATAATTATAATTTCTTTAGTAGTTTTGACTTCTGCATTTTCTATGTGAAAATTAAAATCCCCTGCAATAGCAAAACAGTTTAAACTCTGAAGAAATCATTGATAACAGTTCTGTGAAATCTTCAATAAAGTCTGGAGAGTATTTTGGAGGCCTGTAAATAATGATAAATTGTGGTTATTAAATCATTGATCAAAAATGATTTATTTTTTAGTGAGCGAATGTATAAAAATGCTCACTTGATGCCATTACTTTTTGTCTCTACAGCAGGCTTAATTTGATACCTAACAGGCCGCAGATTAGATGGGTCAGCTGAACGGCTTGAGAAGGCCTTAGACTTTTTATCACTTGTTAAAACAGAGATAGAGAAAGCTGCAGACACACTGGGTTCCCGCTTAGGTAAACATGCTTGAGTGTGGCTGCTATTGTAGCAGGGACCCGACACATGTCACTGAGAGTTTTTATCAGATGTTTTTGGTTCACCTACAGCTGATGGAGGGGGGTTTGGGCCTTGGCATCGTGGCAGCAGCCGGAGAGCTCTTGAAAGAGGAGGATGGTGAGCTGGGCCCACAGGCTTTGGTGATTGTGGTGCCCGGCGGTTTTTAGTTGATATCTGGGGGCTTGCGGCAAAGGAGTAGGAGAGTCTGGTTCCAGCATATACCATTTTCTGTGAGAAGCTTAGAAGTGGAGATTCTGGAGAAAGGGAAAGGGTGTCTGGTGAGCGGTGGCTCTGGTGTTTCCTGTGGCTGAAATATGTTGTCCTGGCTTTCCTGGCTGTTTACCAGAAAGTCATCTTTCAGCTCAGTCTTGGAGCTGTTGTAGTGCATCACAGTCTGTCTGTGATGAGCTCTGGGGGCAGGGCTCAGCCAGGATGGTGTCCATGAGCAGTTCTTGTTGTGGCTGTGTGGCGTTGTCAGTGTCTTTGTGGGATGTGTCGACCACATGACTTTGTCCAGGTGAGTGAGTGCCATCCATGTTGGGTAGACAGGCATACTCCACTGAAGGATGACCTTTTAGATTGCAGGTTCTTTGTAGCCATGTATTCAGCCCAACTAACCGTAAAAAAAATGTTAGTTCCCCTTGCTGGGAGTGGTCCGCTGATGAACTGTAATTCTGACTGCTCTTTCTGAATATCATTCTTCCCCACATGGATGATGATTCGATTTGCAGTCTTGTGCTTCATTAGGATGTTATTAGATGGTTGCTTGAGATGGAAAACAGCATGTAGTTGTCATCTGATAATGGAGTCTCCCACTATCAGAGGCCCCACATTCATTAGCGCTTCAAATCTGTTCTCAAGCTGTATAGGAGGTGGTAAAATGCCAGTTTTTGTAAGCCTTGTGATAGCAATATCTGGGGTAGAGGAGGCTATCACAGCAGTACGAGACACTTGGGACAAACTGATGTCTCGAGTGCCTGTGGGTCTCGCTCCCTGTTTGTGCCATTGATTAGTGTGTGATCAGTTTTGGCTTGCTCCTCTACACTTCTAAACTGTTGAGAATCACTAGGTTGATGGGACTCACCAGCTGTATGCTGAGGGGGTCCGTGACTATGGTCTGCTGAGTGTTCCCCCTGTTTGGAAGTCCAGTAAGTAACTTTGTTTCAAGAATCACAATCCTTTGTAGAAGTCTGTGGTAGTTTGTGCAGCAAGTAGATTCCTGAAGAGGCATTTTCTTTCTCGTCTGTTGAAAGTCGGCAGCTGTGTTTTCCCAGCCCCGGGAATGTAAACTGCTGGCAGTGGGAGGCAAAATCCTTTTTCGTAGTGTTATTCCTGTTTCGGAAAGTTTAAATTTAGTGTTTGTGCCAAAAATGTGTTGTTTGAGCACTGTGCTGATCTGCTGAAAAATCTAAGAAAAGTCTGAGAACAGTATATAGACAGAGAGCAAAGCGCGGAGCAGTAAGCAAGAGCGTCCGAACAGTAGCAAAGCTGGAAGCAAAGCAAAGAAGAAGAAAGGGCCATGACCTGACATGGTGCCTCGCTGTTCATTAGTAATTACTTAACTGTAGTTCCTCAGGAGGCCTGGCTGAATTTAATAGTTACTGATTAACTAATTATTACTTGACACAATTTAAAAATGATGTTACATACCGGGTAGTTAACGCATATTCCTTAGTAGCTAATAGTAGTGACTTGAGGGTTAATAAAGAACAACCTATTAACTCCACAGTAGTTATGCAGTAAGTAAGATACAGTATTCTAAAGTGTTACCATCATTTGTCTTACTACAATACAATGCATTAATACATTATAAAAAAACAACATTATAATAAATTTAAAAAAGTGTGAAATGCTATGGCAGAGTTGTCTTATCCAGTTGTAGAACATTTCAGTTATACATGTATTACTGAAAAGTACTGAATTTTACACCAATGCATAAATCCAAATTACAATGCAGTTTTCTGCAAAAATACACTGAAAAATACATAGGTGAGTAGCAGTGTCACTGTAACGCTCAGAAGATAAGGAGTCATTCGGATTCAAATGCAAGTGGTTTAATAAAGGCATAGTGAGACAAGCAAGGTCAATAATCAATACAGCAGGGTTAACGGAGGCATAGACAGAAGAATAATCCAGTTGGCGTAGCGTAGGTCAGTAACAATAACACAGCAAATCAAGATCCACAGTGAGCTCTGGCAAATCTGGCCATGGAAAATCACAGTCTGTGGTGGGCTCAGGGGTGTAGATAAGCTTAGGGTTTTCAGGCCAGGGCAGAACTAGCGCAACAGGGGGTGTCGGTGAGCAATGTGCGGCCCACACACTCATAATAGCCACGGCAAGGACTGGAAGCACAGTGGACAGGGGAACATTCTCTATAATGGCCTGTGCGGGAGCCATGATAACACCAGTAGCCTTTACAGACTTCAATGGGGGGTCCGACAAACAAGATATAAATCCGCCATACCTAGGAGCAGCCTGGTAGTCCTTAGGAGCAACATCCACGATGCTCGGGAGCACTTGGGAGACGTCCATTGTGGTGGAAGACTGTGGAAGCGTGGGCTCAGGGGTGTCACCCATCTTGTGTGATGTCTCAAGATTGGTGGCCATCTTGCGCTAGAGCTTGGGAGCAGTCACTTCCTGCGCAGGCTCGGTGCGGTGACCATTTTGTGAGTGGGTTCAGGTACAATGGCCATCCTATTTGGCGTCTCGCGACTGGCAGCCATTTTGTGCGCAAAGGGAGTTCGCCGAATGGCCGCGCAAGTAGTAAGTAGACATACATAGTGACAAAATAGGTATTTATGGCTTGATTTATCATTTCAAATTCAAATTTTATTTGTCACATTCACATACATACACGGTACGACATGAAGTGAAATGTATTGCACGACTGCTCCAGCAAACTGACACATTAAGAAAAACAATTAAGAAAACGTAAAACAGCAAAATAGTATCAAATAAAATAAGTACGGTAAATAAATACAATATAGAAAAAATAAATAAATAAACTAGCAATGAAATAAAATAGAATAAAAGGAGAATAGAAGTGAATAGAAGAAGAATATAGTATAAATATATGAGGTATATGTACAGACAATAAGAGTAACAGTTTGATAAGTGCAAGTGAGTAAAGAGGCATACTGGGGACAAATGGCATGTAAATTCAACTCATTTATCCCCATGTAGCCTCCTCCCATCTGCAACATGTAGTGCAAATTGAAAGTACAGAGTTCAGTGTCCAGAGTGAGTGCAAAAAACATTATGTGTGGATGTGCAAAATGGATCAGTACTGTGTAATGTACTGATTGAGAGACCGTATCGCCTGCGGGAAGAAGTTCCTCCTCATCCTCTCTGTGTTGGCCTTCAGAGAGCGGAATTGCTTTCCTGACCTCAGGAGAGAGAATAGTCCATCGTTGGGATGGCTGATGTCCTTCACAATCTTCCTGGCCCTGGTCCAGCACCACCTGCTGTAGATTGAGTGCAGGTTAGGGAGCTTGGTGCGGATAGTGCGCTCAGCTGAACGCACCACCCTCTGTAGAGCTTGTCTGTCCTGCATGGTGCTGTTCCCGAACCAGGTTAAGATATTTCCTGTCAGGATGCTCTTGATGGTGCAGGAGTAAAAGTTCTTGAGCACCTTGACAGGCAGTCTGAAGTCTCTCAAGCGTCTGAGGTGGTACAGACGCTGTCAGGGCTTTTCAACATGGTGTTAATGTGACAGGACCATGACAGGTCCTGCGTGATGGGAACACCAAGGTATTTGAAGCTGTTCACTCTCTCCACTGGGCTCTCATTGATGACAAGGGTCTGGTAGTTCCTCTCCTGCTTAGTGCTAAAGTCCACTATCAGCTCCTTTGTTTTGCTGACGTTTAGAAGGAGGTTGTTCCTCTGGAACCAGTTCTCCAGATTTCTAATCTCCTTCAGGTAGTCTCGTTGTTATCAGAGATCAGGCCCACCACGACGGTGTCATCAGCAAACTTAATGATGGTGGTGGAGCTGGTAGTGGCCACACAATCATACGTGTACAAAGAGTGTAGCAGGGGACTCAGAACACAGCCCTGGGGGGGCTCCAGTGCTGAGAGTGAGTGAGGCTGAGAGGTGTCCGCCCATCTTTACTGCCTTTGGTCTGCCAGTTAGGAAATTACAGATCCACTGACAACAGAGATGAGCTGAGACCCAGATGCTCCAGCTTGATGGTGAGTGTGGAGGAAATTATGGTGTTAAATGCTGAGCTGTAGTCAATGAAGAGCATTTTAACATAATTCTCCCTTCTAGTGTCCAGGTGAGTGAGTGATGTGTGGAGGAGATGAAAATGGCATAATCTGTAGAGCGGTTTGGACGGTAAGCAAACTGTAGTGGGTCAAGTGTGTCTGGTAGTGAAGAAATGATGAAGTCTTTGAAAGCGCTCAAAGCACTTCATCACTACTTAGGTGAGGGCTACAGGGCGATAGTCATTAAGGGAAGCAGGATGAGGTTTCTTTGGGACAGGAACAATGATGGACTCTTTGAAGCATGTGTGGATCACCAACTGAGATAAAGAGAGGTTGAGTATCTCTGTGAACACAGATGCTAGCTGGTCTGTACAAGCTCTGAGAATACGACCTGAGATGCCGTCTGGTCCTGCTGCTTTCCTGGTGTTCACTCTCTTGAATGCTCTCATCACGTCATGCTCGGAGATGATGAACATGTTTCCGGTGTTGGCAGTGTCTTCCTGTCTGCAGCCGTTAGCGTTAGCGCCACTAGCGTTAGCATTGCTAGCATTAGCATTGTCTGCGTTCATCATACCGGATGTTGGTGCTTTATAATCCGTTATTGTCCTTAGTCCCTGCCACAGGCTCCTAGAGTCACTATGTTGGAGTTGTGACTCTAGTTTCCTCCCGTAGCACTGTTTCGCCTCTTTCACCACCTTCCGCACGTTATATGATGCAGCCTGGTACAGGTCCATGTCCCCCGACGCAAGTCGCACGTTGTAGGCAGCAGTGCAAGATATCAGAGCGTCACGGATGGTTTTATCCACCCACTGCTTCTGGTTGGGAAACGTTCTGAGCGTAGCGGTGCCATTTATTTCCAGTCTGATATCCGCAAGACAGAGTTGAGGATGGAGCATGCCGAGAAGTTGTATCTCGTCCCCCAGAACCAGCTGGACTCTCTGAAATCTCCCCTGCCTCGAGAGAACATTCAACAAACTGTAGAAAGCGATCTGGATAAAACCAAAAGAGATATTTCTCGTTCCATGTTTCTGAAGATGGACGGGCCATCGTTCAGATTGCCTGCTCTCAATCATAGACAATGGTTGGAATTTTGATGTTGTAATTTCACGTTCTTTAAATAAAAGCGACAAACGCAATGTTATCGTTTAAGCGTCTTTATTTATAATCATGCATCACAAAGATATCACGTTTGCACACAATGAATACAGGAGTACATTTTTTCATGACAAACTCTAGATCTTAATCTTTTCACAAACAACGACACCATTTTATCATTTTTAATACAGTCATTGTGGTACAAGTTCATCACATAGTCGTAGTCTTGTCCTCGGGTTTTGATGGATGTCGGAAATCGATTGCAATCGGGAGCGTTGCCAAAACTGAAAAACACGCAGTGCCTACTCGAGTTAGATAAGCTGCTAGCCAGTGCTCACTGGGCATGGATGAGGGGTGCGTGTTAATGATGGCCATCGCTGGTAAGGTCTTTAGAGGTCTCTCAGACAGGTAATCGCTCACTTGGTCCCAGGCTTAATCCTGAGTTAATGTAGCACTTGCAAGTAAGCTGTATTATCTATGTTTATACTAATTTACAAGCCTATTACTATTAAACTAAACTGGCTTGTGTAATAGATTAAAGAGATAATAATTATATAAACAATAAAGTAATTCTAAAAATAATTAGAAATAATTTTATCTTTAATCAATGTTTTACTATGCAGCATCATTTAATTTGGAGTAAGAGAAGCTGGGGGAGTGGCTTCAGACATGCATCAGACATGTGTCACCTTTATGGAAGCTAATTGGTCAAATTTCGTTTTGAGATCTCTAACCCAGAACATAACCTGCCCCATAGCAGGTTAGCCGTGCAGCACAAATTACTATGGCAATGAACACCAATTGAAGCAGAGTTTCTTTCATGATACCTAAAACCCAGGATTGGTGCAAACAAATCCTAAACTTACCTGGCTAGCCAGCTAATCTGGCTTCATGGTACAGGACCTTTCTGCGGTTAGATACTTCGATGATACTGTCAAACACCGCGTAAACAATCAGGTTAATAGTGTGCGTCAGCGATTGTTTGAAGTGGGCCTCGAGTCTGATATTGGCGGACTTGATGAGCAAAATGTGCTTACCTCAGTCCTTATCAGGCCTCAGGTTAAAAGCGTAAAGCGAATAACCTTTGATAAAATCATCCCTGTTGATAGAGAGAGCCTGGTTTTTAAGGTGTCTCCCTGTCTCCGTTGCCAGCTGATAAAACTCTCGCACTGCCGACCCAGATGCAAAGTATGGTTCTAGAGGTTTGGCAGGGAATTGCTGTCCCCACATGCCTGGGGTCGCAGGACTGCTCTGCCAGAGATCTACGGCATCGTAAATGGCTTTCTTGCAGGTCTTGTCCAGCAGCTTCTCTCTGATTTCTTGCAGTTTTGCGACGATCAATGGTTCGTCTCTTAATTCCTGCAGGATAGCTGCGGTAGCTCCTTGAACTCTCAGAACATTGTTGGTCATTAAACCACAGCGACGCAACGCGAAGTCGATGATGGTCTGGAGATCGGGCTTGAACCGTTTGCGGAACAGCCAAGTCAAAATAATAGGGAGCTGGCTCAAATAGACAAGAATGTTGCAGTTCACTGGGATAATCCTTAGCGCACCCCTCACACTCGTCCTTCAGCTTTCTGTCGATGATGTGCTGCAGCAGCAGCACATCATGGTTTTTATAATTCTGAATCCGGCCCCGCTGAAACACCCGTCCGTGTTATCGAAGTCTGAGTGTCCCGAGGACACATGGCGTGTAGAAAGGTCAGGTTGCGATACCCGGGTTCAGCGCAGAATTTATCCAAGCCTTCTTTGCTTGGGTCAGGTGTAGTGTCCGTCAACATATGCTCGATGCATTATCGGGATGCAAGTCGGGTTTAGACGCAGTGTAAGGGGTATGCGAAAAAGATTCCTTGAGACATGATGGGTAATAGATGTAGTGAGCATTCGGATCTCTGCAGACTTTTTAATGGCTGTAATAGGTGGGTGGAGATAAGAGGTGGTCTGAGCTTCTGGGTACGCCCTGTTCCAGCTGGAACAATTTCACCTTTACAGAGTTGTAGCTGTCATACATATCGCACCATCTGAACATTTTGTCAATACATGTAAAAATATCATAGATTCTATGAAGATCTTTGCACTGAAACAAAAATTTGGTGTTCCACTGCAGGAATAGGCCACACGCGTTCACGGATCTTTGTCTTGTCGTCACAGCAGAGGATGTAAACACAGTCATCTGGCAACTTTTTACTGTAATCTCCAATGACGCAAAATCTTGTACCCGGAACTATACCATTCCACTTGGCTATGTACAACGGTTCATCACCGCAGTCAGATCTCTCCAAACATAGTTGTAGAATATCCTCCAGTCTTCGGCAGGGAAACCCAGACAGGGCTCCTGCGCTGTAAAATTGTCTTAAAAATCCATAGCATAGATCTTCACAGTACGCATCGCTTTGTCAAACACATATCTACCAACACGGTCAGCAGACAACTGGAAATCACGGGTCAACGTATTCGTATCTTCAGGAAGAAACTTTGTCAAACTAACTGTTTGTTTTTTCCTAGGTGCAAAAACCAATACCTTTCTCATTTTAACAGGTCCTCTTGTTGGCGAAATATACATCGCTCTTCTACCAGTTTTAGGAGTTTTTGGAGAAGCTGCTGCCGCCATTGTTACAAGAAAATGAAAACCGACTTCCAGACTGTGACAAACGTCAATCGGATCCATTTGCAAAACTTTATTGATGCGCGGTCGACAGACAACAGGTTAAATCGCCGGCAGACGGAAATGGCAGAGACAGGCAGTAGAGTAATCAGATAACTGATAACTGATAGATAAATAATCTAAACATGGGAGGAAACATCGAATGAGGCAGGGAAAGTCGTGCATTTGGCGCAAACAGGCTGCGAGCGGCTCCGGAAGCAAGCCCTTCCTCGACATTGAGGTCTTCCTCGGGGGCGGTGGACCGGTTTGTCCGGGAATTCGTGTTGGAAAGAGGATGTGAGTGCTGAGTCGAAGATGTCCCGTGACCTTTCCTCTGGACCGAACCCTTCCCAATCGATTAGGTATTGCTGAACCCCGCCTCGACGTTGAGAGTCCAGTATCTGATGGACCTGGTAGATACCGCTGTCCTCAGGTGCTAGGGGAGGGACCTCTGCTGGAGCTGCCTCATCCTGGTCCTTCTCTCCTCCTGGGTCAGCAGCAGGCTTAGGCTTAGACCAGGGAAACAGCGGGGGCTGGAAGCCGAGTACACACTGAAGCGGGGTTAGGTTGGTGACGGGCTTTCTCAGAGAGTTCTGTGCGTACTCGGCCCAAAGGAGGTAGTCACTGCAATCCTGCTGATTATTATGGCAGTAGGGACAGTTCCTGGTTTAATCACTCTACTTGCCCATTGAACTGGGGGTGGTACGCGAAGGTGAGGCTGATGTTAATGTTCAGTTGCATGCAGAAGACCCGCCAGACACGAAAAGTGAACTGCGGGCCTCGATCAGACACAATGTCCTCGTGTAGGCCATAAAAGCAAAACACCTGGTTCATGAGAGCTTGAGCGGTCTCCCAGGCCGATGGGAGCTTGGGTAGTGGGATGAGGTGACAGGCCTTTCGAGAATCTGTCTATAATGGACAGAATGGCCATGTTTTGATGACATGGAGGTAGATCAGTGACAAAATCGATAGCAATGTGTGACCATGGTCTCTGAAGGATGGGTAGGGGCTGGAATAGCCCCGCTGGGCGCTGGTGAGAGGCCTTAGAGATGTTGCATGCGGCACAGTTCCTAACAAAGGTCATGACCTCCTGGAAGAGCGTGGGCCACCAGAAACGATTAGTTACAAGTTCTTGAGTGGAGGCGGGAGCGAAGGGTCTCTGGGACGCAATCGGGTGGGTGGGGTCCTCCCTGTGGGTGTCCTCTATTTCAGACATGATGTCCCAGAGTACGCCACGATACGAGCAGCGGGGATGATGGTAGTGGGCTGAGCCTCCTGCAGGGGAAGATCGAACTGGCGGGATAGAGCGTCCGCCTTTCTGTTCTTGGAGCCGGGCCTGTAAGTGATCTTGAAGTCGAATCAGGCAAAAAACGGACCACCTAGCTTGGCGGGAGTTGACCGATCTCAGATACTCCAGGTTCCCGTGGTCAGTAAGAACCAGAAAAGCGGTGCCTGCTCCCTCCAGCCAGTGTCTCCACTCCTCGAGGGCCACCTTCATGGCCAGTAACTCCTTGTCCCCCACCTCGTAGTTTCTCTCAGCTGGGTTTAATTTGCGAGAGAAGAAAGTGCAGAGGAAGACCTTGGGGGGATCGCCATGATGTTGTGAGAGGACGGCTCCAATCCCGGTATTAGATGCATCCACCTCCACGATGAACTGACCACCTGGATCAGGGAGGTGGAGGATGGGGACTGATGTGAACCGAGTCTTGAGATCCAGGAAGGCCTGCTCACTCCCAGAGTTCCATAGCAAGCGGTGGGTACCTCCGCGAGTCAGAGAGGTGAGCCGAGTACGCACAGAACTCTCTGGACTGTTTCTCTGGATTATGATTCTCGCTGGTTGTCCCAAACTTCTGCTTGGACTTTGATTCTTCCTGGTTGCCCTTGACTCTCTGCCTGGACTCTGGTTTGTGATTCTGCCTTCTCTACGTTGCTCACTACTGCTGTTGTTTGACTTCGCCTGTTTCACTCTGTTAATAACCGATCTGCAAATGGATCCAATGTCTTCTGAGTCAACACTACACTACCACAGAGAGCAACTCAAGACAAATTTAAATATATGTTGTGGTCATTAACTTACCTCATTAGAATGAAGCAAAATTGTTCAGAAAATCAGAAAACACAAGTTATTAGCTAATAATAGAATGTTAATGTGTTAAATTATACTTTATGACTATTTACGTGAATCAAAAACTCGACTGGCACAAATAACGTTATTAAACACTAATTTTACCTGTACAGTGAGGTTTCTGGTAAAAGGGGGGGAAAAAATAACACACTGCTAGACTTTATTATTTATTTTCTAATTAATTTCATCACTCACCCTTAATATGCTCCAAACCCTCCAATAAGACTTTCGTTCATCTTCAAGAAAAACTTGTGTCCTTCCGGTGAAAGACGATTCACCAAAGAAAAAAGACAATTCTTTGAAAAAACATCGGCATGTAATCCATTTGAATCATGTGGTTTCCACCAAGTGCTCTAACTGACACTGTCATGAAGTCGGAGGCGTGCGGATCCATGTGCAGCTTTTTATTAATGATCAGTGATAACAGGCAGAAGTCATAATAACTGGCAAACAGGAATTGTAGAAGATAATCCAATGGAGTGGTTGAGAAACAGGCATTTATCCTGATGCTAATGAGAGAGTGGGTGGAGATGACAAGCAACAACTTTGGGGGAGAGGTGTGTCCTGGGAGTCCCGTGTATAACTGAGAGAGCAGGGTGTAACAGAATGGTAGGAGTGCCCTCTGGTTGGAGCTTGATGGCACTTCCGGCTGAGATTGTGAAAGACACGATCGCCCTATAATATAATTGCTTACATTTACACTTATATTCACATTCAAGGGACATTTGCACGCACGTCATATTTAATATACTTAGCTCTCCGGTGCAAACTCATTATCACACGAACCAATCAGAGCATGTTTAGTCAGTGTTGTTTGAATTTTAAGTGAACACATTTTTTTTTCTTACATGTTATCTTATAATATATGTTTTATATGTAACCAGGTTGAAAAGTTGTTGCTCTAAATGGAAGACCGGTTTATTTCACTCCTTGATTTAAATGCACTGTAAATGGAGCATGTTTTCATGTCCTTTTTATTTGTTGTCATAATGTGACGCTGGCCCTTTAGGAAACGCGGCTGTGCGAAAGTCACAAAGTGCTGCGAAAGTTATTAGGGCCAGGTGAATGTTCCTTGTGTGCTTGTGTTTAGCATATTTTGTGAAAGTATAACTAAGCATATATTTAATACAAAAGTACTTCTAGTATACTATTTAGAAATATATTCAAATAAAATGTAAAATATTTTTAATGCACACTGCATTAATAAACATGTTGGGAATACAAATGTATTATAAACATACTACTTCAATTTCACGAACACGAACGTCTAACTGCTTTTATTCCACCACATTCTTAAAGCATTTGCTTTAAAACTTAAAATTATTGTAACATGTAGTGAAAACATTTGGAATACAGTTTTTGTTTTGTTTGTCATACATGAATTGTTAAAACAAGAAAATTTTGTACAAGCATGTCTAAAATAAGCTTGCTCAACTAGCAACAATTCTCATTTAGAAAGCATACACTGTCAATCATAACAGGGCTAGTGTAACGCCCCCGGACTGTCTGTTATTGTTTTCATTCACCATGTGTTCTGTCTCAGTTTGAGCTAAATTCTGTTGTGCATTAATTATGTGATTATGTTCAGGTGTGTCATGCTTGTTTGCTTTTATTGCCTATCCTTTATAATTTGTCTTCTGTTCAGTTTGTGCTGTCTGGATCTCAAGGTTATGTTGTGTGTGACTACCCTGCCTGATGTCTACCCTGTGGATTATTAAAGTTTGTGATTATGTGAACTTCATCTGCCATCATGCCTCCTGAGTCACACTGTGACAGTAGAACTGGACATTCAAAAATATAGTGAACGGAGTGCTACCTTTTTGTTTTATTTTTCTGTTTTGTAAGTTTTTGTTTTTCTCATGGACACCCTGTTCACTCCCGACTCATTCACTTGAGGACCATACCAGACAGTTCCTGCATATAGCACTCTACACCAGCTAGCCAGACAGTGCGCCGCTGAGCACTGTCCTTGAGCAGATTTTGCCACCTTTGTGGAGTGGACAGTGTCAAGGAATGGATCGCCATTCTGTCCCAGGAAGGATCTCACCAGTGCCACTCCCGACCCAGAGCCCAGGCCACCATCTCCCCACTCCGCGGAGCCACTAACCGTGCCCACCGCTGACAAAGAGGCAGAACCCGAAGTGATCAACGAGCCTTTGCCGAGAAGAGCGACAGAGCTGGGGATCGCCTCGGAGCCTGAGCCTTCGACGTCAGACCAGGTGCAATAGCCGGCAAGTGAGCTTTCTCCACAGTGGAGAAAGGCAAGGACATCAAGAGCACGGAAAGGAGCTCTGCCCACTGCACCATGTCTGAGGGTGAGCTGGTACACCTGGGGAAGGCAGAGAACGGCCTGATAAACTGGGGAACACCAGCCCTTACTCCCAAGGTGGGCCTTCTAGTACCCATGCCTTGCATGCACCCACCAGTGACTGCGCCCCGTATGAAATACAAAGACCCACCCTCCCACCCATTCCTGCACATGTCAGCACTGCCAACTGCCAGCCCTGCTGCTCACCTCAGCCCAAAATCAAACAATAGTACAGTAATCAAGTAAAATTACTCAAGTTACACATCTGCAAAAGAGTTTGGGATTTTGGAAGATGTGGTCATTGCATGCATTTTGTGTGACAGCAAATGAAACATGATTCACAGTTTTGTTTCTGTTCCACTGACTTTGTGAAAAGTTGACTTAAGTTTTTAATCAATGAATGCTAGCAATGCTTTGGTTTACAGTATAACAAGGCATCCTAAAATGTGAAATGTCTGAACTAGAGTTACCTGCATTTGTTTCTCTTCTGCTGGTGCATCTCAGTCTCATTGTCATAGTCATTGCATTCATTGATTGGTTCCTCATCATTGTATTATATCCTTGTTTTGTTCTTTTTCCCTCTCTCTCTGATTCTTTTTTAGAATGGTTTTACAGAACCTGTATCTATAGAATCTACAGTATATACTATGTTTGTTGACTAATTAGAATACATGGTATAAGTACATTTAAAGGAGTCATACAAAGCCAATTTTCCACAAGCTAATATGATTCTTTAGGGTCTTAATGGAAAGTTTGTAATATAGGTTTAAAATTTCTCAAAGATAGTTAAAAAAAATGTATCCTGTCAAAAACAGCTCTTTTGAAATCAAGAAATCTGTGTACGTCCCCTTTAAATCTTGGAGGAGGCACTCTTGGAGGATAGCTGTATTCATAGTGAAACCCGCTAATTAGCAGATTATCAGGAAAGGCGATTTGCAAAGATTCTTTAAAAGACATTATACTCACTGATTCTGTAGGCGAGGCTGGATCATGAATGATTGGTGTGAACATAAATGCATTTCGGTTGATCAAGGGTGCATTTCCCTCAGAACCAAACATAACGTTAATCTTCTGCGTCTTCAGTCACTCAGATGTCAGGGGTAAATGACTTATTAACAACATATTAACAGTGTTGTGCAAGTTACTTCCAAACTGTAATATATTATATATTACTTGTTACTGTTATTTAAAAGTAATGCCTTACATTACAATATTATTAATTAATTCAAAATTGTAATGCGTTACATGACTCTTGTATTACTTTTGAGTTACCTTCACCGAAATAACTGGAGAGTGCGCCGTCAGCGCAGCTGCATTCAAATTCATGACTAAAGCTCCTCACAGCATCAGCAAAAGTAGCCTAATTACCAGGAATATGTCAGACGAAAATAGTAGAAATTTATTTAAACTATTTGGGGTTTTCTGAGTCTGTGTCACAAAGATAAATTTCCTGACTCGCCATCTACTCTGATGCACCTTATCATCTTTATGGATTAAAATGAAATGAAAGAGGATTTGTTTTTCGATTTCTTTTTTATTTTGTTAAGTTGTCATTTAAAGCTTTTTTTAATTCATGTCTTTTTTCGCTGAGTTTTGGTTTTTGTGACTTTTTCATTTTTTTTTTTTTTGCATGGACACAAATAAAAGTAGACCCTTAACAGTTCTGAATGAGGTATTACTCTTACATTTAGCCTATCATAAAAAATGACACCGTCTACCTTTTTGTTTCCACTGGAAAAAATGTGGAAAAAAAGTGGTTGCACTGGTTCCTCCGTGTGCTGCAAGAGCCTGCTTTAGATTCTCCTCACAAAGTGAATATACCATCACACATGTTATTACAGTGCAGGTTTAACGTTTAAACAGTGTTATATGCTTGAAATGTTTTATTTTATATTAGGCAAGTTGTTATGATTTGAAAAGGTTAAATTGATAAAAAAAAAATAAAACGTTACTTTTAAAAAAACAAAAACTAATGAACAAAAATGCTCCAAGTGTTTTTCTAAATTAACTTCATAAGAAAAACTAAACTAAATATTATTATTTTGCCATTATACAAAAATCTGAACTATTTTAATAGCTGAAACAGTATGAGCT
>JAUYWG010000053.1:13181143-13202043 GCA_034779775.1 Enteromius afrohamiltoni
GGTGGGGGTGGGGGTGGGGGGGGGGTGTTTGTGGATGAAAATAGTCAATCCTCAGTCAAGGTCAAATAGTCAAGTCAATTGTCAATGTCAATTCAATGCAAATGTCAAGATATTATAAAAATATGGTATAAATATTTATTATTACAACCAGTGTTGTAATTTTTAACCAAACGATTAATTACGATTAATTAGCCATGGCTGGCTCCACATATCCTCAATCAGCTTATTCCTGTTTCACCCAATCAGAACCAAGCGTCTCCGGCTTAAATAAGCCCGATTTTCTCCCTTCCACATCTCGTTTATGCAATTCCTCCGCCTCCCTTTCACCACCTTCGTTCCACACCATCCTCCATTGGGGGGCACACAAGGTTCAAGCCAAACGCTGAGCGTTTAAACTACTAGGTGCCAAGCTCCAGGCTCGCCCCCCTTTGACAGCAAGCCAAACACTAATTCTATTTTGCATTATGACGAAGTGCGAACTTGTGAAATTAAGGTTGGAATAAAAAATTACATGTAAACATCTTTAAAATGACCAAATGACTTCGTAAATTTGACTAAAACAGAAAAAAAAAAATTTAACTAGTGCTTATCAACTATTTAATCATGATTAATTTCATCCAATATATATATATATATATATATATATATATATATTTATTTGTTTTGTTTTAAATAAACACTTGCTGTGTTTATTTAGTATATATAAACACACACACACATGCAGTAAAATATTTACATGTATTTAAATTTATATTATTATATTTTATATTTAAATTAATTTAATATAAACATAGCATATTTGTTTAAAAATATTCACAAGCATATGTTTGTGTTTATATATACTGTACATAACAAACATACACAGTACAAACACACTGAAAACATAAACATTTATTTTGTATACAATTACAGTTTTTCTCGATTACTTAAACACTTCTGCCCACTCTGACATCACATTTTCAAAACAGTTAACACACAGGATAAAATTGAACTCAATGGCCAAAATGACTCATTTTGTTACCAAAATGCTCTAAAACTCACAAAACATTAAAACATGCAACGTAAGCAAATATTTCCATCAAACACCACTACTTATGGTCAAATTAATTTATTTTTTCAATCAATCATTACATGATGGATATCAAAATCAACCATAAATATGCAATATAATAACTTTACAAACTTATAGGTGGAAATACCTAAAATAAAAAAATAAAAAATATATGTATATGTATATATATATATATATATATATATATATATATACTGTATATATATATATATTTTATCTTTCACATTTAGTCCATTTGTTCTTGCTGATTATGCCACAGGTTCTCAACATCAACATCTCATCAACATTTTCCCTTGCAATGCACAAAGGGAAATACATCCTTGTATGGCGTATCCATCCCTGGCAGTCCTCTGTACCTATTGCCAGGCCACCAGCATTCATTGCCTCCAGGAGGGGCATCTGCTCATATGACCGGTGATCATACACCTCCCATCTCTAAGCAGAGAAGAATTCCACAGTGCGCCGACTCAGAATGGGTTGGACCCTTTGTCCAGCTTCTCTGAAGTACAATCCATGATTGATGACATTGTCAATAATTGTTGCCTGAATTTCATTTGGAACTTGAGCTGGATTTTGTCCTCTTGCTCCACCATGCAAGCGAATGCCTCTGCCATGGCCTCTTACTCTCGTTCTGTGCCTATGGCCTCTTTGATTCATGCTTGCAAATAACAATACAGAGGTGGCATCTTTTGTAGAGGGATGATGACTGATTGCTGATTGAAGAGTTATGCAAACAAGTTTCACACAGGTGCATTGGAAATTCATAATTATGCAAGTACGTTCTATCAGCTGTTAATAGATGTTTTCCTTTTGTTCAACACAGTGAATCCAATGGAGTTTGGGATCTTTCAATGAGATCTGTGGTAACTGTTTTGACAAAGGGTGTAAAAAATGTGTGAAACAAATGAAAAGGTGTTAAGGCATTTGAAAGAGAAGACTTCTCCTTTGCTAAAAATGTGATGATGAAGATCAAGTGAATCCCAGTTTCACTGAGCGTGTCTTAGCAAATGACAAAAACTGTAATTGAGATTGTTATACAGAGAAACAGAAGCTAATAGAAATTACAAAAGCACATAGAATGAATTATTATTATTAAGTCATGCAGTTTGAAATGGCATCAGAGTGATATTATGACTTTATTTTATTTTATTGATTTATGGGACTAGAATGGTCGTGTCTAAAAAAAACAGCTGCAAAAGAAAAAGAGCCCTCGCATTCTAATATTTGTTTTTAACAATAAAAAAAGATAAAAATAGCATCCGCCTCAGCTGTAAACACATTCATCAAAAGAGAGATATTAAGATTTTATCTTATTTCTCTCTACCTTATCCTATTGTCCTTCTCAGAAACAGACTAGCGATAAAAAAGTATGACTGCAGATTTGCTAAATAAAGCAGTCATTTTTGGATTCAGGTCATGAGTCATACAGCATAAATCAAAGAGCTCAGCGCACAGAGAGTCTAAACTCATGAGTTAATTACGGCATTCAGGGCTGGTGTGTATGTGGACTCTGGGTAATGCATGTGGCCTGAATGGTGTCTGGTGAGGTAATTACCAATGTGCTTTTAATGAAGTCTCATGGGAATCACCAAACATCACCTCTGAAAAGTGCAGATAATCAGCTTTTAGAGTTGACTGCACACTGCCTACTCCTCCATATAGGGCAGGAGGATCCAGGCTCTGAAGGTGATAATATGCTAATGCTGGTGTGCTTATGACATTGAACATTTTCTTGATCCAGACGGGTAAAGGCAGAAGATTATCTTCTGGAGAAACATGCGTGAACTGTCTAGTAGGCTGAAAGTCAATTGGAGAATGAGCTAAACACACCAAAGCCGCTTTCGCACAACAATAGTGATACACAACATAACAAAGAGCACATTTATTCAGATTGATGTTGTCTACTACCTTTAAAATAGTCTAATCTTTTTTTATTTTGAATAATGAATGTGAATTTTAACTTTAAAAATGAGAATAAGGTCACTGAATAAAACAATTTATTTCCGTACTTTAGTGCACTGAATCCGTGTGGTACAATACATCTGTAATGAGACAAAGTAGTTTATGACTGCTAATTGTTTTTGGCCCTTTGGCTGTAAATCTCCTACATTACAAAGGTTATTGCAAATCAGAACACAATGACCCTGTGTCTGGATTTGTAAAAAAAAATTTCAGAATAAGACTTAAAGATGATTAAAAAAGCAAATAACTTTTAAAAGGAACAAAGACTAAAAACAAAAAAGATTAACATCGGACACAATACATAGAGATAAAAAGGGACAGGTGAAATGCCACTAATCAATCAAACGCTGAAACTGAACACAGGGAAACTACAAGAAATATCAAAATAAAAGCCAAGGACACAGACTTCTATGATGAATGTATTTAATTCCCAAATCAAAATCTGGGGGGCACAAATAAAAAAAAATATAGTGTATAGTGTATACATAGCGGCCGCTTCGCTCCAGGACTTCAGATTTCTTCTCCTTCAGCGACGTGCAGCTTTGCTGTCCTGACTAAGAAGCCAACACCATTGAAATGCCCTTGCAGCTGGATAATTCCCTTGCCGGCACCCGCCAAGAAAGAAAAGTTTCATCTAGAGCCTGCTTCTAAAAGGTAAGATCTTTACATCCTCTACCTACTGCGAGTGAACTCGAGCATTACTGTCTGGGCTTCCCCACGCAGAATGAAGTGCTCTCACTGAGAGCATGAGTTCCACACTCCACTAGCGACCGCCTTCTCCGTGAAGGCAAGCTCGGAAACCGAACGGGAGAGCCAGGGTCTGTCCATTCAGATGCCCGTGTTCCCGCTTTCTTCATCGCTTTTGATCTGCTGGTTTATTATACAGGAGTAAATAAGCCCCACGTTATTCGAGCAGCTTATCCTCCTCGGTGGTCAGAGCAAAAATGATGAGATATAAACCGTTCTCCCTATCAGTGCTGCTCGGAAGCTGAATGGAAGAGTAATGAGGTAACGTTAAGCAGTCGGTCGAGAGCTCGCACGCCAGCACAGGACTCACGTTCCCCCTTTCCCCGCTGGTCTATTATCCACTGGTGCTTAAACGGGAATCTACGTCCCTCGTAATATCGAGTGGTTTTGTTCCCCTCGGTGGATAAAAGCTGAAAATAACTACAGCTATGTATTGTGTGTGGCATTGAAGTGACGCGCAGACAGGCTGCTTCACAGTCTATTTGCGCTTGCTCACTGACTCTTTTATGCCCTCATGTTTCTCCCCTTGTTTTCTCGAAGGCAAAAACTGTGTATTCATGGTTGAGATTGAGAATGCTTGAGTGAATTATGCTGACACAATCCGTTGCCTCACTTTTATGCGGTGTCTAATCCCCTCGGTGGATAAAAGCTGAAAATAACTACAGAGCGGGTCAAAGTTTTGCAGAGACCGGACCACCCTGTAAGCTGGTCTGTTTCTGTTCTTTACCTCGCAAAGCTCCGGGTATGACGCACAATAAAGCTGCAATAAATGGGTCCGTAAATGCACCCATGCAGCGCGCTGTTATAGCGCACCCAGAAAAAAGGTGCGCAGACAGGCTGCTTTCTGGTTTATTTGCGCTCGCTTGCTGACATTCTCACGCGCTCATGTTTCTCCCCTCCCGGTTCTCGGAGGTGAAAACTGTATTCGTGTTGAGATTGAGTATGCTTGAGTGAATTATGTGACACAATCTGTCACCTCACTATATGCAGTGTGTGTTACATGTGAGGATTAGCGCACATTGTTGGTTCGAGCTGCACAATCCTTCTAAGTCATCTGAATGGGATGCTGTCACAGACAGCTCTACATTGTTTGTGTGGGCGTCGTGCAGGCGTTTTCAGTATGGAGATGTCAGTCAGCCTCTGCTCTCTCGTTTTCTATCCTCTCATTTAATTGAAGGAAGAAAGCATAACTTAGCAAGGTTGAGTTACCATGGCTGAGCGATATTAATGCGGCAGGGCTTGCAAGAGACCGTTCTGATGCGTTCACAGCCCAAAGCGATCGATGTAATAAAACCCTTATCCCTTCGGTAGAATGTCTGGCACGCCCACGCCATTCCCTGGGTTTCAAATTGGGTTATGGGATAATAAAAACGGATACACCCTTCAGTTTTGCAAGGTGGCGGCCACTGTTCAGCGTCACCAGTTCAGTTGCGAGCTGCACCACTCATGTGTTGCGGGCCGAAGTGAAATCACTGCTCTTAAAGGGTGCAACACAAATTGTCCCCTGAGCAGAACGAAAAAAAGTGTCTTACAGCCAGTACTTTTTAGTCCACCAAGCAAGATGGCGGTCTGAGACCTATACTCGACCTGAGACATCTGAATCGCACCCTAATAAAACAGCTGTTCAGAATGCTCACGTTTAAAGCCATTCTCTCACAAATACAGTCGACAGACTGAATGTTTCACTGGACCTGAAAAATGCGTACTTTCATTTACAAATAGCCCCTCATCACAGGCCATTCTTGAGATTCACCTTCGAGGGGACAGCATATTAATACTAGTCCTGCCCTTTGGTCTCTCCCTGGCCCCACAAACTTTTACAAAGTGTATGGACGCAACGCTTTCCCCTCTGAGACAGATGGGAATCCGTGTTTTAAATGATCTCAACAGAGAGGCAAAGGGCATTCTCCTCTGCCATTTAGACCATCTCGGACTCAGGGTGAATTTTGCCAAGAGCATGCTGATGCCCAGCCAACAAATAACATTCCAGGGCACTGTAATAGACTCAATGCAAATGAGAGTGTCAAGCTCGCTGGAGTGACGCTTCGTCCCCTGAAAGCCTTTCAGAGAATGATGGGTCTAATGGTCACAGCCTCATCAGTGTTACGGCTTGGCCTCTTACAAATCAGACCATTAGAAATGGTCAGTATTTTTGAGATGGTGCGCAGAGCGCAACAAAACCCCTTATCATGCCAGGTATCTTTGATACTGTCTTTTCTGCAACACCTGCTGGATAGGGGATACTCCCCATCCATCCCTAAAGTCTTACGTGGCAGCCGTAGCAGCCCACCACGACCTTATAGCAGGCCAGACTTTGGGCAAGGATATTCTTATTTTCCGTTTTCTAAGAGGAGCTAGATGACTCAGGCCCTCTCCCCCTCGCACCATCCTGCCCACTGTGCTAGAAGCCCTCAGAGGCGCACCCTTTGAACCCCTGTAAGCAGCTACGGTAAAAGCGGTGATGCGGAAAACAGTTCTGCTTCTGGCATTGGCATCAGTTAAGCGAATAGGCAATTGCAAGCGATGTCTGTGAGTCCCGCCTCCTTGGACTAAAAGGTCATCCTGAAACCAAGGCTCGGTTGTATACCGAAGGTGCTCTCCACTCCGTTCAGAGTGCAGTTGATATCTCTTTCGGCGCTACCCCCAAATGAGGGCCATGACTATAAGAGCCTGCATTGAGCGGACTGAACAGCTGTTTATCTGCTTCGGGATCCACTCCAAAGGGCTACTGGTCTCGAAGCAAAGGCTTTCTAAGTGGGTTGTGGACGCTATCTTGCTAGCTTACACTTCTCTGGGCCAGGACTGCCCCATAGGAGTAAAAGCCCACTGGCGTGGTCTAGCGCAGTGTTTTCCCTGTTCCTGGAGGCACACCAACAGTGCACAGTTTGGATGTCTCCCTTATCTGACCAATATGTTTTTCTGGTCGTGGAGTCTGATGAGTTGATTCAGGTGTGTTTGACTAGAAAAAGTTGGAAAATGTATAGTGTTGGTGTGCCTCCATGAACAGGGTTGGGAAACACTGGTCTAGCAGAATCTCCCTGTCACAGATTTGTGAGGCGACTGGCTGGTCCTCGCCATCCACATTTGCCAAGTTTTACAATCTGGATGTCCTCTCTGCCTAAAGGGTTAAAACTTTTAGGTCGCTGTGTTTGGCCGCTGCACGACCAAACCGCGAGCCCAGGCTCACGAGCCTTTATATATGTAAATGTATTAGCTCACACCCCTTTAAGTATAAGGACAATATGAATGCAATATGCGGGGCATTATTTCCCTGCATGCTTATGTGATTGTACGGCCTTTGCCTGGGCTTGCTGTCATACATTGATCATTCTTCACTTACAACTCGACGGGATTGAACTGTTCCCATAGCGTCTTAGCAGACGTAGTACAAGTGAAAGTGTTGACAGGGAATGAACATGTTACTTCCGTAACCCAGGTTCCCTGAGACACGGGAATGAATACTGCGTTCTATGCCGCGCTGTAAGTGCCCGTCGCTTCAAATGAAGTAACATGAAGTCCTGGAGCAAAGCGGCCACTATATATACACGGCCCCGCCCACTCAGGCGAGTTTCGTCAGGAGTAACATGGTTCGTTGTTTGGCGTAACATGGCGCCCAGCCAATTGGTTTATCAAAATACCACTGCACCGACCAATGGCCGTGCAGTTTTACTGCGTGATTAAAAAAGGCTTCCGTTAGAAGGAAAAAAGGAGTTTTTCCTATAGCGTCTTAGCAGACACAGTACTTTTTTTCTCTCTCCATGCAATGTATAAGTCTTACGTCATCCGCTGGGACTGCTTCTGCATAACAAAAACTACAAAAAGTAGTAGACTGTAGCCTTATTACCACTCATATTTCATTGAATTGATATTTCTACCTAAATTAAACCCACATAAAGTAGTTTTGGGGGTATATATTAATGTATTTAGTTGATTCTGCATTTTTAAATAAAATATTAAAACTAATACTGTATTAAATCATACTTGCTGAAAGATTGAGACATTTCATTAACTCCCATGTCACATTGAAGTTACGCTGACAGTTGACAAGATTAAAAAGTTTTTGTTCCCACACTTCAAACATGGTTTGATGTCAAATCGTCTTTGTGCAGCAGGCTTCCTAACTGGCATCTAACTGGCTCTTTTGTACCTTATGTACCTTTGAGGAACATAGAGACGCAAAACGCACAACATTGTTTGAGTGGAAAGTTCTGAAATTCTCTGAAGATGAAAAGAAAAGATGTTCCAGTTGGCTTGATGATAAAAGACAATTCTTCAACAATACCGTACGTAATCGCTCAGCTTGTTGCTTGAGTTTGAAATTGATAGTGTCATGAGGGAGGCACATTATATTCATGCCCACAGGTAGAATAATAAAATCTTGCAGTTCTTTGATGGGAACACCTTGACTAATGCCTAAGTAGTGTTTTTTGTTGAAAAAGTACATGTAACAGCATTAAAAAGGACAAAAATTTCTACATTTGCTGAACACCAAACACTCTTCTTTTGCCGCAAATGATAATGGAATAATATTTGCTATTTAACCTCTGACATTCCTCCTTAAAATTACCCAGTTGTTTTGTCTGCATAATATGATACACAATTAACAAATGTCAAGTGCTTCGGCTATGTGGTGGACCTGGAAGAATTGGTAACATTTTTCCATGTTGATAAACCAAAGGCAAAGAGCCAATCTAATTAGCTAAATACAGGCAAGGCGTAAAGCCAGCAGTAGGAACTCAGACGGCTAGTCTTCACCCAGGGCTCTCATCCATGAGTTCTAAATGAAGGCAATAATTACATTTAAATGTTCTATTTGGAACTGATAATAGAGAGAAATAATAAGCAATTTATAATGATTTATAATATTCCAGCTCTGTGATATTATTATTCTGTGTGGTAT
Organism: Enteromius afrohamiltoni; assembly: GCA_034779775.1. Lineage (NCBI taxonomy): Eukaryota > Metazoa > Chordata > Actinopteri > Cypriniformes > Cyprinidae > Enteromius > Enteromius afrohamiltoni. The sequence continues at coordinate 13,189,825 of JAUYWG010000053.1, forward strand.
AGAGAGGATTTGTTTGGAAGAAAATTATCCTCTTGAATACACCATTGTGTATTCATACATCAAGTCCTCTGTCTGATCATGTGTTTGTTTAAATGTCCTAACAGTTTTAAGAACAACCTTATATAAAACACATCTTAAGACTCCCCATTTCCCCCATTGTCTCATTTTTCAAAGCAAAAAACCTGTTGTATGGCATTTTTTGTTTCAAATTATACGACCAGTATAACAATTATAGAAATACCATCTACTGGGCTTCAAAGGCAGGAAAATTAAATTTTGCACATTTACACAATAATTAGCATATTTAATTTGGTCAGGGCAGCTGAACATTCATATTGCATCTGTGTGTTAAAATATTTTTAAAAATATATATATATATTTTAAAATATATATTTTTTATTTATTTCACTGTATTTTACCAACCACACAAAACAAAGGACCACATATCATTGTGTAATGAACCATTGGAGGCTTGAGGATCCATTGTGCAGCGTTTATTAATCAGCGTCAAACAGGCAAAGATCAATAACAGGCAAACAGAATTATCAGGGAGTAATCAGAATCGTGGTCAGAAGACAGGCAGGAAGTTCAGGGCAGGCAGCTAGAATCAGTAGTCCAAATAACAGTCCAGATAAACACAGAATAAGCAACAAGGAAGAACGCTCGGTAAGGCCAGCTATGGCAAACCAATATTTCGCGTCTGACTCCTGAACCTGCGTGGTATAAATAGCGTTGATAATAGCTAACACCTGTGAGCGCATTAGCACAAGATACGTGGATTAAAAGAGTCCGGGGAGGAAACACTAGTACTCTGGCGAAGGTTCCCGCTGACGCTGGTTGGAGAGAGCCACAGAGGTGCGGCTCGTGACACATTGGTAAACTGTTCAGTGGGATCTCTGTGACATCAAAAGTTATGTTTTAAGTACACAGGTCTTGTGCAAACCTTTTATGCTTAATATTTTAACTCTTTCAGAATCTGTCAATGTCTTCATTTTTGGAGCTGTGGTGTGTCGAAATAATAACTTTTTTCTTTTTGAATTACAGATTTTTATAATTGACTTAAAATGATAAAATTTAGATAAAATAAAATGTTAGATATTTATAAAACTATAAATAAAAGCATCTGTGCATTTTAAATCCATTATTTTTAAGAACCTCAAAAAGAACACTACCGTTGTTTTTCAGAATGGACATTTTTTTTGGACAACACAGAATCCAGTAATAAATTATGCAAGCTGTATACACAGCAAAAAAAGAATATTCACTGGGTTTTCAGTATCCTTTAAGTCCTTTTACGTAGTTCGGGTGAACGGTCTATACGATAACAGTCCCATTGGGAGCTCTACGGACTGGTCATCTTCATGGATATGAAGACACAAATTCACACCTTATTTCTTCTGTCAGCCAAGGTCTCACTGATTACATCCAAACCCTTGAGGGGAACTAAAGAACAGTCCTCATGAAAAGTTTGTAACCTAGGTTGGCTTTGCTGTGGCAGTTTTGAAATCAATACTGTACCTGAGGCTATGATTATAGTACCTGAGGCAATCCAACCTACCATGGCAGTGCCAGCTCTCACTTAACATCTGACACAGTCAGCACTCCATCTCACTGCATCTGAGCCGGACATGAATCCTTTTACAGCCAATTTCTCAGCATTATAAAAAGCCTGGGGAACAAAGCCAGATTATGACACTATATAATACACAATTCACCAGTTCAAGGCTGTTTACCCTGCAGTAGATAAATGCTTTAAAAAAGAAATAATAAAATACTAATAATAATCTTAAGGAATCTTAAGGCTTTTTCTGTTGGATAGTGCTGAATGTGAGGGGACCAGAATTTTTTTCCCCTTATATGTCACTTTTATAATAGCTCCTGTCATCATGTATATTTTTTATTAATTCATGTTCCAGTTTCTTTTGCTTACATGGTTTCCAGGTTAAAAGTATATGAAACAACATATTTATCATGAACCGTTAAACGTCATTTATGTAACTATATGTAACTATTGCTAGTAACTGTTGCTTAGCTATTATTGTACAGTCACACTTTGTGTGCATTAATAAACCAGTCCTCAGTAAACACTGCAGGTTTTGAAGCACATCTTTAATAGAGCTGAAAACTGTCTCACTCACAGATCATTGAGTAATGCCAGATTTATATTGATTAAGATGTAATCAAAAGTAGGGATGCCCAAGTTGTTTACTTAGAAAATAGCCATCAGATTCCATCAGTTTGAACTATGTGATATTGAGGCTTTATTTTATGTGTGTATCTTTAATGTTTACCATTACATTCACAACAAACTGCATTCGCTCAGACTACTTCATGAGGCGGTCTCTGAATTCTAGATGAAACTGGACAAGTGTAAATGTATCTGATTGTGACAACTGCATGGAAATTGGTAACAGTTTACTTCAATAGTCCACTTTAGACATTCTACTAACAGTAACTAACTTTACAACTACATGTGAACTAGCTAACTACTAAATATTAGTAGACTGTCTGCTTAATATCTTCCAACACTTAATTTTGATGGGCCACAACATAAAATATACTGACAATGAGAAACTTTTAAAGTATTTGTCAACATATTCTACTAACCCTAAACCTACTCTGAGAGTTAGTTGACATGTAGTTGCAAATTATTGATAATTAGACTATATGTCATAGCCAAATATGACAGCACTAATGCAACACGTACCGCCTCAGATGAGTAGTTGACTATCTCTTCAGCAAGCCAAAGTAATTCACAGATGCTAAAAAGAAGGTAGACTAACTTTAAAGTACTGATGCCACTCTCTTTCTTTCCTGTTGCAGTCTTTGATCTTTAAATTAGCGGATGAAGAACAAAATCCTTTATATATTTAATCCCATTTTATTAACCAATGTTTTTCTGCTGACCTTTGATGATCCAATTCAACTGTTCTAATGAGAAAAATTACTTGCACAGAAATAACATTTGTGTTGTTTCATTTTGTTTCATGTTTCAAGAGTGATTAACATCTTCTCTTTTGTCCTATTGTCCATGCAATCCAGAACAGCTGAAAGGTTTAAGCATGAATTTACATTCAGCCTGAGACAGGGCTTTTACATTTGCTATAAATAACTTTTTAATATTAAAAGCAACAAAATTAACCCCATTCCCCATTCCCCGTTACACATGTAACCCTAGTTCCTCGAAGGAACTAGACGCCATTTCGGGGAGACGCTATGGGAACGCCTCCAGCGTGACGGCTCTGAATCATTGATAATTTGGGATGTCATAGGCGGGTGACGTCACTGGCCAGGAAGCATAAAAGCATGTGGAATGCTGCCGGCAGATAGCTCCTGTCATGCAGCGGCGCGCCAACAGCAGATGCCAAAAGTGTGGTATTGAGACGCAGTGTCTCATTCCTTCGAGGAACTAGCGTTACATGCGTAACCTAGAGACGTTCCTCTTCAGGAACTCGCACTGGACACATACAGTTTAGATTCTGCTGACCAGGCTCCCTGAAGGGAGGGGGGTTGAAAGCCTATAGTACAACTGGCTGAGGTGTGACCGTAGGTACCTTAGGACAGTAGCCCGCTCACAGGTACAGGAAGGCTTTGGTCATGCAAGGTGCAAAGTCAAGATAAGAGGGGACCACTGAGAGGACCTGAAGGTCACCTACTCTCCTCAAAGAACACAATGCTAGCAAAAGTGGATCAAATGGTCAAATTTGTAGAAAGTGGATACAGAAATGGTGACAAATGATGGCCCACAGAGGGCCTCAAACAAGACCTCCCATGTCGGCACCCGGGAACGTACTGGTGGCCTCAACCTCAGCGCACTGTGGAGGAAACATATGACCAGGGGTTCTTTACCAACTGTATGTCCACCGAAAGAGGCAGGGTAAGCCGATATTGCCAAACCTTCAGGTTGGAGTGGGTGACCCCAGTAGAGAATCTTGCCTTCAAAAATTCCAAAACTGTACCGACCAGGCAGTTAACCTTTCCGGTGTTCTCTACACCAGGAAGTGAACAACTTCCACTTCAGGGCATATAGTTTCCTAGTAGATGGAGCTATGGATTGGAGAATGGTCTCAACAACCTCGGCTGAGAGACATGTGGCTAAGAGTTGTGCTCTCTCAGGGGCCACACTCTCAGGTTCCACAACTCCGGGGGAGGGTGCACAATGGTGCCCCCCGCCTGTGAGAGGAGATCCCTCCTGATCGGAAATTTCCCATGTACGGAAAACACTTGTTGGTCTCTTACATCTGTGAAGAAGTGCTCGAAACACGGCCAGCATCTCCAGGCACCTTTGTTCTTGAGCCACCACTGTAGGGGTCTCATGTACAGCAGGCCAACAGGCATGACTATGGACGCAGCTGCCAACAACCTTCTTTTACTCTTGCGACTGAGGTGGGTAACGAACCGATCCAAGCAGGTGTCACTTCGCTCACGGACTGTGCTAGAATCAGCCAGCCGTTGATATAAATGAGCCAGTACTGCATCCACACACACTTCGTAAACTCAAGGGTTGAAAGTACAAGGCTGAAGAGGAGAACCCGATACTGATATGCTTTGCCCCCCAAAAGTGAACCTCAGGAACTTCCTGTAAGAAGGATGGATTGATACTTGTAAGTACGCATCTTTTAGATCAATCGTGACAAACCAGTCCTTGGACTTGATTTGTGACACGACCTGCTTTACGGTGAGCATCCTAAACTTCAGCTTCATCATCGAGCGGTTCAGTAGCTTGAGATCTAAAATGGGCCTCAGCACCACATCCTTCTTTGAAACTATGAAGTAGTGGCTGTAGAAGCCGCATCTTTAACTCGTGAAGAGGGACCACATCGATGGCCTCCTTCCTCAGAAGCGTTTCTACTTCTTGTTCCATCAACAGAGCCTGCTCTGTACGTACTAACATGGGAAGGACGAACTGGATTCTGTATCCACTTTCTACAGTACGCAGGACCCATTGAGACACATTTGGCAGTAGTTTCCATGCTGCAAAATAGTCTACTAAGGGAACCAATCTCTCGAGGCTGGTCTCTGATGATATTGGAGGGAAGAAATGAATGTTTTGGGTGGAACTGTGGCCTGTCCCTCCTGAGAGCCCAAAACCGAACATCCAGGTCCCGCAGCAGGTCGGCTTGGTACGCTTGAAACATTGCCATAGTGTGCAGACACGCACCAGCCTGACCTGCTGCCGAGTACCCCCTGCCCACCAACAAAGTAGGTTTGGGGGGGAAGAGTTGGAGCCTTCAAAGACGATGCTGACTCGGAAGAGAGATAGCCCGCAAGCGTCTGCTCAACCCGAGGCATCGCCTTATAACCATGCTCATTCATCCCCACAACATTGCTGTAGCAATCAGACGCGGGGACGAAGAAATGGGTCGAATATGGTCTTCTCCACAATCTCGAGATCTCATCATAGAGATCAGGAAAGAAGGTGGCTGCCACGCCTGCAGAAACCTCTCATCTGATTTACTACAACGTGGCTCAGTTTTAACCTTGGCTTGCCAGTCGATCTTTAACTTGGCGACAGCACAAGTTACCACCTCCAAGAGCTCCTCATATTGGGGTGATGAGGAGACCGTGGTCTTCTCTGCGCACTCCAACTCTTCATCTTCAAAGGAAGAGAGGAGCAACGCTGCGCCGCCTTGACGAGGGGAAGTAGCAAAACGTGCTTCCTCTCTCATCTGGCTAGCGCTAGACCCCGAGCTGGAGGACTGAGATAGGGACTCGCCCGTCTCAGATACCGCCTGCTCTCCGCCTCGGCGAGAGCGGGACCAACACCGCGAGGATTGCTTATGAAGGCATCCTCTTCATCGACAAGGGCCCTCGGGGAACGAAGCACACACAGCGGCATCATTTCACAATGCCTGCAGCTCTCCTCACTCTGCATCAGCGTGCTTAACTCCCAGGCAAGCTACACAAAGAGTGTGTGTGTTGTCCGGCAAGGTGTAGCTTTTGCATGGACACACACACACCTTTTTTTTGCCCCTTTTCTTAGCTGCTTTAGACATACTTCCTTTTTTTTTTTTTGGACGGAGACACTTTTAAGCTAACACACACAACACAGAGCGTTTAGCTGAATGACAGAAAGCTATCTTACTGCAGCATTCCACATGCTTTTATGCTTCCTGGACGTCATCCGCCTATGATGTCCCAATTTATCATCGGCTATTGATTCTACGATTCAGAGCCGTCACGCTGGAGGCGTTCCCATAGCTACTCGTCGACACGACTCGAGTTCCTGAAGAGGAACTATATTTTTCAGTGATTAACCTAAAACAATAATGCATTATGCATATTTATATATTGCATTTTTAAAAGTAACTTTCCTTAATAGTGACTAGCACATTGGCATTTTGTCTATATGAACTCTGTCAAGGAGACATCTTGTTGAAATACTATATCTTTTAAATATAACAAGCATGTTACTTGTAGTGAATAATGTATGTGACCTTATACTGCCCACAGCTTCAGCCCAGGGTTAAAACAGTGTGAAATTCATAAAATAATACAATTAGAGCCTCCATCAATCAACCTGCCAATGTTTGCTGCTTTAATCTAAAGAACCCATCTGTTCCAGATCAGAGGCAGTCCAACTTTGCATTGAACCCTAGGGAAAGAGCCGCTGAGAAGAAAAGGGTAGAAGGGGACGGTATTTTAAGGTAAGAATCTAGATTTATTGTCCAAATAGAATGCATTCCCAAATATACCTGGGAAGTGAAAGCAGCAGGAACTTCTTATTTATATCATCTGATAAGAACAGCGATTGGACTACAGCTCAGCATTAAAAAAAGTAATGTTTTTTTTTAACTTGGAAAAGCTCCCAGAGACTAAATAACTTATACCAAGAATAACAACTAAGGGGATATTTTCTAGTAACACAGGACCTTGTGGCAGATGGATGATCATATAACAACAATACATTCTTATACTGTTCCTAAGGGTTTTAAAATAGTCTTTTCTCACTAACCGACAGCTCATCTTCACATCACTTGCCTTTTATAACAAAATGGTTCAGTATGGAGAGTCTCATCCATCAAAACATGATAGCCTAGATCCAAAACATCTCAATGAATAAATCCAAACCCTTGTCCTACAAGTGCGATCTGTCACAACTGAGTGGTTTCCTGAAAAACCTAATAGATCAAAGGCAAGACTACAGGACCAAGCTGAAGATGAACAATGCAGCTACATCATCCATTGAAGAACTACAAGTTTTAAAGTTGTTACCCGATTCTTGCTTTATTAAGTGAATGCTAGCTGCAGTAAAAATAATGAAACAGTCAGGATTCATTGTAATGGTCTTCAAAGCAGCCGTCGACATGGTCTAAAAGATTTAGTCTTTGATCAGTTACTGCTGGTCTGAACAAGGAGAGATGGACCTCGAATTATTTAAGAGGACAGCGAAGAGATCTCATTTATCATCCACACTTGAATGCATATCATTCAGAAATCAGTGGACACTGGACAGCTGTAGTGTAATATTTAGTTGTTTAAGGAGACTGGACTCATACAGTACTACACATTCAATGACTAAAAAAGTAGCGGTGTTACAAATACTAATATATCCTTTTTTTTTGTCAGTATGACTTTGTCCTGAATTCAGTTATTGTTTGTTTTGTGGGTATTTCTGTCTTTAGTTTTGTCAGTAAGTGAAATGCATGCTCAATCGGGCTGAAATTCTCTCAAATCATTATCCATTTCCTATGCAGCACTATCCAATCAAACAAAAAGTGTATATTGTGAAAAGGGTTCCTCTTTAATGGAGAGGATCCTCTGATCATCCACCACTGTTTTACTCTATGGGCGTCCAGGACTTTTTATGTTGCTGAGCTTGCCAGTGCGTTCTTTTCTCAGAATGTACCAAACTGTTGATTTGGCCAATCCTAACCTTCTTGCTATCTCTCTAATGGATTTGTTTTTGGTTTTGAAGCCTAACAATTGTCTGTTTCACCTGCATGGAGAGATCATTTGACCACATGATGACCAGATGATGAATTAATTAAAGAATAGCCTACATCTGTCCATGAAATGTCTTTTGAGTAAACTATCCAATTACTCCCCTTGAAAAAGGGGGAGGTACATATTAAAGAGCTGTTATTCCTTAACCTTTCCTCCAATTGTGAAGAGAATACCCTCTAATTAAAGCCAATATTCATTTTATAACTGTAACTTAAATGTGTTTTGGTCAACAGCTAAAATAAGAAAATATTGTGCTTTGAATTGTGTATCTAAATATATATAGACCCAACCATATACACACACATATATACATACTGTACATATTATATGTGTGTATCATGAATTTTTGGGGGGACATAATATTATTATTAACTTATTATTAAATCCTTCCTTTTCACAAATTAATATATATTTTGTAAATGTATAAAACTTTTCAAATATGAATCAATAATAATTTAAAAAAATAGGAAGTTGTCACACATACACACACACATAAAAAATAAGAACTTTACATGCGTGGTTATGTCATTATATGTATAAATTGTAATTTTTTTCTAATATTGTACTGAACTGATTTGGAAATAAAAAAGTGACCTGCGTCATTGCAACCAATGAGTAAGCAGCCTGCATCCAACTTACTAATGTCTTATTGTCTTGGATAACTGAGTATGTTTAGCTTGCTGCTTCAGTCTGTCATTTAGCATTCAGGCAACACAGGGGCTAAATGACAGCAAACTGCAGGTCTTTGCTTTAGATGTCCTTTCTCTGCTCCTTAGTGCCACCATTTGAACTCACTTCATTATCCTTTGAAGCAGTAGACTAAATAAATTAAAAAAGCAATTTGTCTGTAGAAGAAGCATTCAATGTGAAATGGTTTTTTAAAAAACAATTTATTATTTTTTTATTTGTTTTGTTTTTTTGCATCTGGACATAAAAATAAAAATGCTTTATCAAGCAGAACTGAAACTATTAGTGGAATTTACCTACATAATTTGCCTAATTACCAGATGGAGTATCAAATATCTGGGCCTCTGCACAACCACAAATTCAGTGAACATCTGTCACAACCTCTGGGTTTAGAAGAGCGAGGGAGGAAGGACGAAAGAATCTCTCCAACGTTGGACCATACATCTGTCATGCATTAGAAAAATTGGATCATTTGTCATAAAAGTGATAGCTGGATTAAATGTTCCACAAAAGACAGAAATGAAAGATATGGAGGAAAGAATGTACAAGAAGTGAGAGGTGGGAACGAATAGGGCCCCATATCAATTTCTATACAGGGTTATTTCAGGATCCACAACCGAAAAAGAAAAAGGAGAGAAAAATCTTCAGTTTTCCTGCACAAATGACAGAGGTTCATGCAGTGGGCAAACATGTTGACAAGCTACACATATTAAAAAAATATGTGTAGCATGAAAGAAAGGAAAGGAAGCCAGAGAGGCCAAAAGTAATGTAGGAGCACAACACACAACTTTTCTTTTTCCTGTTTTTTTTGTCTGTGAAAGTCTGCCAGTCAAGTCATATTAACTATAAGTTAATCCACAGGTAAGGAAAACAGCTGAGTTTACTATTACTTACTACTACAAACTATATTAGAGCACAAGCTGAACACTAAAAACCAATAGAGTTTACATCGGGTACCATTAAATCATAAGGTTCTGTATACACTGGGTCTAATATATATCTTCGGCCCTCCATTGTCTCAAAATCTGAGAGAAAAACTCTTCTGAAGTTTGTAAAAGTTAAAAGTGTGTTAAAAAGGGAATGATGGAACAATGATAAAGGTCAGTGATGCACAGGCTAAATGCCCTAGAGTACCGCTGCCTGCCAGATCTCCTCAAAACAACTCAATCAGAGCAGACCAGAAGAGAGAAAATCTAGATCATCTATTTATCAGCCAAACCTCTGACAAATGAGAAGTCAGTCATTACATGACATCTCACTTGGGCGCAGTATATAGAACATACAACGGTCATGTAATGAGGTCATGCTTATTTGCAACAGATCTGGTTATTGATTAGTGAATTTCTTGCTGATAAGGTCAAAGGTGACATACATTAACTTGTCTTGAGAGAAAGTGACAGCTTTATCTCTTTGAAGACAAACTGTTGTCATTAATTTCTCTGTAGAAATGTAGTTCTGATATTTCTTAAAATATTCAAGATTAAATTATTATTACAGTGGTGGTACAGCCTCATTTTTTTTGCAGACATTAACTACTTCAGTCTTTAGTCTCACATTATCCTTCAGATTCATTTTAATATGCTGATTTGTGCTCAAGATTTTATGTTATATCAATGTTGAAAATTTTTTTTCTTGCTTATAGGGCTGTGCATTTAATATATTGGGTCAAAACAATGCTCCTGACAAAGTTTTTGACTCATATTCGTATCACATAATATCAAGTGAGATCACACAAGCAGCGAGAGAAATATTACACGAGTACAAATGTGATTTTATGAAGTTAATGATGTTATATTTTAAACACAACATTGCCTGTTTTTGCTCAAGTTTTAAAAATGTTACCTATAAAGTCATTAATCAGATTAATGAATTGACATTATTTAATACATCTTTGCAGTAATGGAAATGACCAACATTCATTGGGAGTGGGACACTATGGCCCATTTTTGACTCTAGTGACTGACAGGAGCATTTATATAATAGGTCACAGTCATTCACAACGTTTTAGGATATTGTTCTAATAGACAATAGACAATCATTCAGTTAACCCCCCACGCAAACATATTCTCAGGAAAAAAGAACCAATTATTTCCTACAAATTACTTAATTTACTGCATGGCTTCACTTAATTTTTTCCCCTGCGTTTGAGGATGTTTTAGGCCTCTTTTGACCCCTTGGTTTCAATGTATTTTTTGCTGTGATGATTAATTCCCAAGCCTACTGAGTTGTGAGTCAGTGAAGCACCAAAATACTTAAAAAAAATAAAAAATAAGTAAATAAATTAAAAATAAAACATAGAATATTCATGTCACCTGCTCAGGAACCATCCAAACTCCAGGAACTCCATAGACTGTCCATTACTTTATCTTGACGAAGATATTTGAACTTCTGATTGGATAGATGGCCTACCATCCCTCCAGATACTGAACGAAATAAATGGGCAATCTAATTTATACTTCGCTCTGTAGAGAGCAATAGAAACTGCTTCTGTAGGCCATTTATAAGTTAACCTCTTTAAATTAAATGTTTAATTATTTAAAACACCATGGGCGAGCTGCCTGAAAGTTAGAGAATCCTTCAGTACAGTTGTAATACTCCATCATGATTTTAAATAGGATCTGCCAGACCAACACACAAGTACAGAAATAACAATATAATTCGCCCTATATAGATGTTGGCCTTAAAGGCTAATCCTCTCCAACTAAGAAATCCAGAGGAACCAAAAATATTCTCTTGGACCAAATCAAATTCCTCTTAACAACAGCAATAAAGATAGTTTAGAATCAAAACACATTTAAAACATCCAAAGCATACAATATACCGGTTATTTGCAGACTGTTTCTCTTAAATAAAGGACATCACATGCCTTTTGTAAGAGGCCTTTTGTAAAAGTGTACTTTGTCTCATTTTTCTTGCTGATATTACTAGTGAGGTTTGCATCATCATTACTGTACCTGACCCTCATACAGACCTCTAGCATTTATAATCACACTAAAGCAGCTATTTGTGAAATACTAAAGCAGCTATTTGTGAAATAGCCTGCAATTTAACTACCCAGAAAAGAAACTTATGACACTATAAGCAATGACCCATAAATACCCTAGCAATCACAAGACATTGCGTGACTGGTAGTTATATTGTACATTTTTGCCTATTTTTAAAAAAGAAAAACTGAAATATCACCCTTTCAGTATCGAAAATTCAAATATCAGACACTTTGCTCAAAATTTAGTAGAAGCAGCCTTTTGATCTAATACAGCCATGAGTTTTTTTGGGAAAGATTCAACAAGTTTTTAACACCTGGATTTGGCGATCCTCTGCCATTCCTCCTTGCAGATCCTCTCCAGTTGAAAGATAAACCCCATAGTCTTGTTGAAAGGTAAACCTTCTGCCCAGTCTGAGGTCTTGAGGACCTCAAGAAGAAGGTTTTCGTCCAGGATATCACTGTACTTGGCCACATTCATCTTTCCCTCGATTGCAACCAGTCGTCCTGTCCCTGTAGCTGAAGAACACCCCCACAGCATGATGCTGCCACCACCATGCTTCACTGTTGGGACTGTATTGGACAGGTGATGAGCAGTGCCT
>JAUYWG010000053.1:13216144-13234748 GCA_034779775.1 Enteromius afrohamiltoni
ACTTCAGTTGTGTGTAATGAATCTAAAATATATGAAAGTCTAATGTTTATCAGTACATTACAGAAAATAATTAACTTAATCACAATATGCAAATTTTTTGAAAAGGACCTGTAGATCTACCCCAAATTTGCTCAAAGGGGTTGAGGTCTTGACTTTGAAAGGAGCAGTCCATCATTTACAATGTTCCAGCAGATTCCTTCCATCACAGGTAGTTCCAGCAATAGTTCATTTTATGGTTATTGTAATGTGAACAACAGAGACAATTTGACATCCTACCAAAATCTCTGCCGGTTGACAAATTTCTACCAGTTAATCGTATCCATCGGTATATCACCCTTCCCTATTGCTATAATTGCTAGGTGGATTTAATCAAATCATGAAAAATCATGTCCTGCCACATTACTGACCATTTAATAATATTTATTGCTTTTAAATACTAAAGGTCACAAACCCTATAGTGGACTGTTCACCTGCACATCCAACAGAACTTATATGTACCAGCACTTATTTGTATTGCAGTGTATCAGTACTTATCCTTATAGCGAGTGTTTGTCAGATTGTGTGCTAAGGCACAGAGTTAACATCATTATTTATCTGTACAGGAGTCCCTCAGGTGTGCATAAGGGCCCCTCATGATGTCAGAACAGTTTTCCACACTGCTGAGAAAGTCAGGAGACTTATTGAGTTCCCGGTCTCTCCTCATCTGACTAATTGCACCTGTGGGTCTATGACTGACCAGCAGGACTCAGGATACAAGTCGCTTAGCTTGAGGGTATGGTTTTACTGAAGCAATCTGGCTACCATCAGGTTTTCCTTAGGGTTTGTTCAGACTGGCAGAAAACAACAGATTTATTGGGGCATATCTGACTCAAATCCTTTTTTTTGTGAACTGCAAAGATATTTACAAACCATTAAAAACATGTATGGTTTAAATTAGTAATTTAACTGTGTTGATACTGTTAAGCTGATAACTATCTTCATGTTATGGCTGAAATAAAAATTCTATTATATTCTTGTATCTATTTTTAAAACATAAAATACTGAAATAAAAAATCCACTGCTTTATGTGCTACAACTATGTGCTAATGCCTCACGGCATTAAAATGTACATTGCAATAAATTGGATATGCATTTTGAAATTTGCAAAGAAAATTTGATTTAACTGTGAAAAATATATTTTACAAGCCTGGGTGTTTGTGTCAACAAAGCCTCAGTGAATCAAGTTTACTCAAGTTTACTTCCTTCTTGAACACCCAAATGTGTCAAATCATAAATATACACCCCGGCATTTCACTGTGGCACAAACTTTGTGTTCATATCCAAATGTGTGTAGGAGGCTCTTGAGCGATTTCGTCCAGATTTCATCTCTCGCTCCAAGAATCGGGTGAAGCGATTAGAACTGAGGGCCAGGGAGAGGCGGTGCTTACAAACAGCTGAATTTATCATGGGCGTGGAGACGGCTAACCGTAGGCGGAACTGCACCAAACCACACCCCCTTAGTGGTAAGATACTCTGTTTTCATTAGCATCCTATGCACAGAGCTGTGGTGCAGATCTAGTGCTGCAGCAATGCAGTCTCAGTATTACTGCTATAACCATTAAATCAGGTTCCAATAGTAGTAATAAACAATGAATTAGTAACAGTACATCAGTCTGACAAAAAGCGCCAACATTGAGTATAAGGGTCATCATCTTACGATTTTTAGGACAAGAGCACTGCAGTGAGACGCATTATTGATGCCTTGACAGACATAATTCAATGCTGCAGTGAAACGTGGTGCATTAGAACTTTGGTAATATCAGAACTAACCTGAGGTGGGACAGACTTATTAAAAGCAAACAGATACAATAGAGATCTCAAAGACCACTGCATGTTTCACTGCGGTCCTGTTGAGAATGAACAATGAATCTTAAAAAGTACATGACACATCCCGATATTCCTGCAGCTAACTGATGCCCCCTATTGGTGCCATTATTGTCCTGTGAAATGTTCTTATACATAAATGACTGAATGTACAAATGCTTTTCTGCATTTTGCAAATGTTTTTTCAGCATGCACTTCGTTTTTTTAAGGTCAGAGATTAACCAGGACAGCCTTTAAAAATTGAAACTAAAGAATAAAAAGTAAAAAATGAAACATTAACGACCTTTGTAACGACCTTTCCATTTCACTTTTATCCTTTATTCTCCTGCTGTAAATGTGTTTTGTAGATAACCTTTTCAAACCCAGAGACAGAGCCATTTCAGGCAAGGAGATGCAATGGAGATCCAGGCGGTGAGTTTTGGAATAAACACCATCTTAATATCACATATGCACCAGTGCTTATCAGTGCAAGAATACAATATGACCCTTTCTGATAAGGACAGTGTTTGCTTATCTCTCTGCTTGAATAAAAGCCACCAGATCAGATTAAATATAGTGGATAAAAGTATATATTGACATATATCAAGATATTTCATTGTGTGTTTCTGTTTGTGTGCTAGGATGAAAAGTAAAAGAATCACTTTCTTCTCCCACATCCAAGTCACTTTTTTCATGTCATTATACATTCATCATCCTCAGTCTGTGCTTGCAGGATTTACAGAAAACTGCCTGAGGTGACCAAAAAGAAGGAGGAGGAGAGGAAGAGGCTGGTGTTGGAAACCAACAGACTGAGGGCAGAGGTGTTCAAAAAGGTTAATCTTTAAATCTCACACAAAACCGCTTTGATTTTCAATTCCATCATTAAACAATTATCCCCAGCTTTTACTTTTGTTCAGATGTATCTCTTTAGCTTCTGTTAATCTGTCATAAGAGCTAGGCATATTCATAAGAAACAAGAACACTTTACAGTTGTTTCATTCGTTAACATTAGTTCATAAACGACTAACTTTTAAAGAATTTATTACTCAATCCATTATTTTTTTACTACATTCAAAAGGTTCAAATGTTTACATTAGTGCAGCATGGACATTATCAAGAGTAATAAATATAATATTACATTGTTTGCTAATATTACATCCTTAACTAATGTTTACAAATAAGAGCTTTATTATTAATTCATTCATTCATTCATTCATTGACACCACATTTATTTGTTACACTGAAACCCATATTCCATTTTACTAAAACAAATCCATTACTACTAATGTTGCAGGCAGGTTATTGTCCCAAGGCATTTTGTTTCATAAAAGAGAATTAGAGTTATATTGATGTGTGCCAGTTCACATACTGTGTTTTCATCAAATTTATTTTTGATATTTGAAATTGTAAGGCAGTTTGATTTAATCCAAATTTGGCCAGTTCGTGTTGGAGGGAGCATGGGAGTTGAGGTTCCAGCTGTAAACTCTTTTGTACTGTAAGCTTGATTAAACTCGGTAAAGAGCACAGCTGTTGATTGGAGAAAATTGAGATTGTGAAAGCCATCTAGAGTAAGACTGAAAAAAACTCAAATGAACCTTGAAAAGCAGCCAGTATAAAGCAAAACGAAACTTTAAACCAACGTGCTTTTTAGCTGAATATAGTGCAGAACAGTAAAATATGATTTTTGGTCATGATTAAATATGATTGAATATGAATATTGAATATGATTATGTCTTTTTTAAGGACACGGTTACGTAGTTACCTTAAGAGAATGTAATTAAAAAGATAAATCAATTACAGTGCATGGTTTTATAGCTGAAATTAAATTAGATTCAGAGTTTTAATGAAGTTTTTATTAAAGATGTTTCGTTTTTTAGTCAAATCTGAAAGAGAATTAGCTTTTTCCAGCAGTGGGTTCCCTCAGGGATGTCTAATGACTGTTTTCAAGAAAAGTATGTTCCTTCAATTATGAGTAAATTAAAATTCCTTTTTTTGGGGGGGGGGTTTGTATGAAGACTGAAAAGCTGGAGAGTACACAAGAAGCAAAGTGAGAAAGAGAGAGAGAGGACTGGCTATAAATAAAATAAGATTTAACTTTTGTTAAATTATTATCTGGGACAGTGATTCTCTCTTTTTGACTCAAAGGCTTTCTGTTGTTTAAAGGGACAAGAAATTGTCACTTTTTTATTTAATGTGGTTTTTGCATTTTAATGTAGAGTTATATTATTTGAATTTATAAATAATTAATTAATTTAATTAATTCAGTACTCCTGTGGGCCCCTTTTGAAAGTTTTCTGGGGCGCTCTAGTGGGCTCTGGACCCCTGGTTTCCTAAAATTTCATTGGAATTTAATGAAGGAACAAGCACAGTGAATTAGCCTCCCGGACTGGTTTACAAACTGACGTCATGACCGAACGTCTCTGTTGCTTTGTGCTGATTCTGTAACAGTGAACACTCTAAAGTGATCCTCTAGACTGACCTTTAATGACCCCCGCAAGGACAAACACACCTGAGGCTTTTGTCTCCTAATGCGTTCTGTCACAACTGTCAGCCCAAGTGTACCAGCGGAGATGAAACTTGTGCTGCTCTGTGAAAACCTTCCCTCCGGTTAGAAACAGCAGGTGCTGCGTGGTGCCAGACTGTCTGATATCACCTTGCTGAACTTTTACCTCCGTACTGAGGTGTCAGGTGATATATAGAGGGGCGTTCGTGCAGAGAGCCCACAGTGCTTCACAACAGCTTGGAAATGATAATATACAACATGACTGTTGCATTTATCTTGTCAGGCCATTGTAAAAACCCACTTAAAGAGACAATCTGAAGACTGAGCTTATTGTTTTTTTCTCATAAAATTACAATCAATTGGGGCTGAAGCTTTTATTAATTAATTTTTAAGGAAAACCCTATAAAACGAATTAGTATTACTTTTGCTTAGTTTTTCAAATCTTCTGATCAAATCAAATCTTTGCCTTAGCTGTTCTTGACAGATGTCAAGTGACTTTGATGAGTTTATCACCCCAAATACTTCCCATATGACTTAAGAAGGCTTACATATTGTACACATTTCATTTGGGCCACTTTTATGATCATTTTATGGTACTCTTATATTCTTTCTGTAGCTGTAAAGAAATTAAGTTCTACAGGTTTTGAACAACTTAAGGGTGAAAAAATAAATGTTATTTTTTTCAGGTTCATTTAAATTGTAATTACCCTTTCTTCCAGCAGAGTTCAGTATAGTTCTTCAAATGAATCCTGCCTATCAAACTACTTTTTGAAATCCAGATTAATTCCACTCAAGGCTGATTTATTCATGCATTCCTTTTGTTCTTTTCGGTGACAGACACGGCCCTGATACTTATGGGACGCTTGTGACACAAAGGAGGATTGTGTCAACAATAATTTCCCTGTTTTTGATGTTTAGAGTGTTGAATTCCACAACAGGACAGCTTTCACTGGTATTTTGAATGCCTTTGCTGACAGGCTGATCCCTGGATGCCTAAAACGAGTGCTTTTGTAAAGGAGAAATCTCTTGTCGGGGTGTGTTGTTTTAATGGGTGTCAGGTCCTGTGAGGCTGATACTTTGTCATGAAGTGTCTGACTCACTCTCTCCCATGAAGCCCTTCTGTCTCTCAGGCTTGCACCTCCTCTGTGACAGTGATGAATTCTTGATAAGTCAGGCTGAAGAAAGATAGAGAGAAGCAGGTGAGGGGAGAGATACAGTGAGAGAGATGCCAAAAGTCTCCGTGATGTACATGGATTTTGAAAATTCCAGTGTTTGATAAGGGTGATTGCCAATGATTATCACAATAAAAAAGATGACTTGCACTTGACAACAATAATTACATTTCAAAATTATATACAAACAGAAAAGAGTCATGAAGCCTTAGACAAAGACTGTAGCTTGACTACACAAATTCCCGCTTTAGTTCAGTTATACAGTAACTGCTTACTGAGTTTCTTGCTCCTGTACCATTAAAACTTCAAGGAGTAGAGTAGTTTTAAAATGCTTGATAGCAAAGTTTTTAATCACTGTACATCAAAATGTAAATATTAAACTAGTGATATGACTATTTTTGAGTGATCTAATGCCTAAATATTTAGTGTGCTTCAAGTTTCCATCAGTTGTTTAAACTATCACTTTTAATCTGTGGAAAAGAGCATCATGAACATTACTCTTAACATCTTATTTTGTGATCCACTAAGGTCACGCTGAATGAATTTGAATGACTGACTTTTTATAAAAATTCAATCAAATCAAGTTACATGAATATGAAAGCTTTTTATTTGGTTTAGAAGTTGGTAAAAATCAGCAGTCTGTGACAAAAGTTACAAAACATATTCAACTTTTTCTAATCTACACTGGAATGTGCAGGTTATTCTGTAGCAGCTGACGGAGCGCAGCATCAAAGATAGCCAAGGACAAGGGAAGCAGACAGAAAATAAAATGAATACCTCCGAGGAGGGAAAAGCCATGATAGTATGATGTGGTTGGAGCACAGATAGCAGGTTATCATTGCTCCCGAAGGAAATGGCCACCCAGGGGGACAGACGGGGGGAATTCTGGGTAATCTGTAGATTACACACAGTCACTTCCCCCTCATTTCTTCACCACTTGACCCAAGCGTGCAGATGGTTTGACAAACAGGCTGCTTGCCTGGTTGTAGTTTAGTTAAAAGTTTCCTCTCCTTTTTTCCACAGAAACTTTTGGATCAGGTTCTTCAAAGACACAGTGACTGAGGGAAGTGCCTGTTCACAAGATTCATATCCCCCGCGTTCTCCTTGCCTGAGGCAAAGAACTGAAGACAAGCAAGACCTTTGCAGCTTCCTCCTGAGAACAGAGCTTGGCTTCTGATGCGTTGTTCCAAATATAAAACACCTTTTACTGGACCTGGGGTGAATCCACATGACATACACTGTGGATGCACATCCATTCCCTGTTTGTCCTGGTGTGACATGTATTTTTAAAGATAACATGTTTGAAAATTAAGTAGAAGACCACTTATAAGACCAGATTGGAGTCTGTTTTCAGTTGAAAATGCTATGTCAAATAAACCCTGCGGCATATAGAGCTAAATAAAATGTACTTTTAAATGATATTTCACACAGTTTTATGTTAATTAGGCAGCTTCCCTATTTGTTTACGATCACAGTATATCTTATACCTAATTATATATTTGGTAACACATATTAGTAAACATGAATAAGAGTGAACAATAATTCTACAGCATTTATTAACCTTAGTTAATGTTACAGTAGTTTCAGCATTTACTAATTGTTCATTGTTTGTTCATTTTAGTTAATACATTAAGTAATGTTAACAAATAAAACCTTGTTGTTAAGTGTTACCGTATATTACAAAGATCTACAGCATGTTCTACTCTTGAAATAATAGACGTTCTAAAGGTCATCAAAAAAAGTCTCAAGTAATATTTGTGGGAAAAACAGAAAAGAAAATGCAATATTGCCATCTTTGAAAGTGCTTTTATTCAGATTCATTATGCAATTTTCCCCACATTAAAATTTGGACATTATGTTCTCTGTCTGTAATAGCCAATTTCAGTTAGTGACACAGCTCGGTAATGTTAAAATGCCGTGGGATGTATAATAAAAAGAGTAGGGCATATATTCCACTGTCTCCTTTTCTCTGGAAGTGTCAGGGTTTCTGGTGCGGAACGTGAAATTTGGGGTAATAGAATTCAAGGGGGAACTGCGTAACGGGAAATTATTCTGGAAAGTCAGTGATCAGGTGTTAGATGACAGATTGGATGACATGATGATGATGAAGCAGAGACAAGGAACCTAAGGATGGAGAACTCTTTATTCAGCGATCTGAATTCAGAGCTCATGAAAGGAATTGCAAGCAAACATGCTGTTTTGAAAATGCAAAAAAGTCCTTGAGTCTCTGAGGCCAGTGTGCTACCTGCTGGAAACCTTGAGAGAGTTATTATAGAGTGCCTTGCATACCTGAAAGGAAAGTGGAAATGACCCCATTAAGAAAATGAATAATTTCCTTGCAAATAAACTAAAATAAAATATGCAGAGCCACATAAAGTTTATGAATTTCTTCAGCAGTGTTATGTAGGCAAAAAATTGCTTGACATGAATGCAGCATAATGCTTTGAATGTAATATGCTAATTCATTTAAAATGCACAGCTTTTACAGTACCTTTCAAATTGCATTTATATCATATCAAGCAGAACCCATTCACAGGATTGAGTGAATGAGAAGAACACTGTGACAGTGAAATCTGAAGTAAATATATTTATTTATTATATCATTGACCAGAAACAACAAAATAACACAATTAATCAATTTATCTGGAATACATGTTAAAAGACTTTGAAATATATTTGTCTCTATGTTAGTTTAATTTTTTATTTTATTTTTTCATCTTATTGTAGCTATATAATAATAACAAATGGATCCACTTTGCATTAAGTGTTTTTAACTGTACTTAAATTACAATATTAAATTAATTATGCATTTATTGTGTACATATTTACATTGTACTTAAGTTTAGGAATATCTTGCTGTAAATACATCTGTAATTAATTTCTGTACATACTGTATTTATTTACTGATTTATTTGGTAATACGTTATTTTTAAGGTGTCCTTGTTACAGGTTGCATATACTTAGTATTATCCTATAAATTATGCGTAATTGCATGCAATTAACCCTAAACAAACCCTAATCTAACCACACAGTAAGTATATGTAGTTAATATTACTTAAATGGATAATTAAATTGTAAGTAACAAGATCACCAAAAGTGTAACCATTGATTGCAAAAGCAGTAAAGACATTATGAAACGTTTTTAAAAGACAAAAATAATTGACCTAAAACAGTAAAATCAATGCTAAAAATGCATGCTAAAATGTATAAAAAATATTATTTTTAATATATTGCATATATAAATGCTACTGTTTGTTTTAGGACCCCGAGTGAATAGCTTTAGGACCCTGCAGAGACCCGCTATAAAACACGTGGAGACACAAGTCGTACTC
Organism: Enteromius afrohamiltoni; assembly: GCA_034779775.1. NCBI lineage: Eukaryota > Metazoa > Chordata > Actinopteri > Cypriniformes > Cyprinidae > Enteromius > Enteromius afrohamiltoni. The sequence goes on from JAUYWG010000053.1 coordinate 13,224,994, forward strand.
TACCGAAGAATCAACACTTCACTAAAACACGAGACCGAACCGCATCTGTTTGTAGCTGTCCGTGTGCTCTTATGTGGCACGGGACAGCGTGAACACAGTATACCATAAGACATAAGTAGTACTGGCTTTGCCAAGTTTTCCTGACAGCTCTATCGCGGGTCTGTAGACAACCCTCCTCTATCTCCCCTGTGGATTTAATCGTATTGCAGGAAGTCCCTTGCATCCTCTCTGCTTGCGCTGTGTGTGTGTGTGTTTGTGTTTCTGTGTCGGTATATTATGAAGATCTCATCATAAGGAGCCGGGCATCATGAGGATCTACCGGCGTCTCATGAGCGGACTGCGCGCTTTTGTGCTGCTGATAGTGGGACTGACAGCTGATATCTCCACTCATCACTCAGCCGACGGTATGAGACACACTTCATATTAGTGCTTCTCGTACTGTCCGTTTAAAAGTAATGTAGAAACGCAATTAGCCTACTGTTATTTTACTGTTATTACATGTGCTGGCTGGGGCAGTAGACCTCTGTATCTTATCTAAAGAGTCGTATTTTATGAAAAATTAAGGCAAACTGGTGTATATCTGCTTAAAAGGTTCTAAATTAAGATTGCAGCAACGTGTACGTGTAAATAGACACACTAGTTAAGATGTGAAGTGTTATCCAATTGAACATAATAACAGTAGAAGTTACAAGTCCAATATTTTATTGTAAAAGCATGAAAGATTTTGGCAGCTGTTTGAATAGATTTCTTGATTTAAGTCAGTTTATCAACAGAACACATGAATAAAACAAGAGGAGAGTTGCTGAAAGAGATAAATAGGAAATCTTGAGTGCTTTAGGATCAACAACAATAGCAGGAAAGAGCAGAGATGCACATTTACATGTGGCTTTAGGAGATACCTTCAACAGTGACCATTTAACCACAATGTGATGTCTGGATGTCCTGTTTGTGCATATAAACAGGAATAAAAGCATTTGGAAAAGGATGGTTTTGTACACACAATGATGTAACATGCTGGACAATAAAAGTATTTTTAATGTAATATTTATTCGTGCACACAATTGTGTGTGTGTGTGTGTATAAAACAGCCACAAGGTTAGAATATCTGTACGTCTGTTGTATTATTGCATTGTTTTTTCATTATTACTTTCCTTTTATTTTTTACTATAAGAAATCATTTAAGTGCGCTGACGCTTACTCATTGTACAGTCAGATATAATACAGGTGACAAATCAGCTATTTGGAAATTGCATCCGACCAGGGATGTGCGTGTATTATCAGCACTCCACAATGTTCTTGTCAGTACTCCACAGTTTTATTAGGTCAGTGGGATTAGGTTTAAAATAGGCTTTGTTTTTGGCATGTACATGTGCTGCGTTTATTTCAGCATGACGCTATTGAAGTAAACGGTGCGTTAATCATGTTAATGTTAATCAATAAGTCATTTAGGGTTAAGTTTTCTCTGTCACCTGCGAATTTCACCACTTATTTCATCAGACCGTATTGTTCCTATACATCTGTTCTGCACGTCTCAGATGCTCTCCTCCTCTGCTCTCTCTTTCACAAGAGCGCACACATGCTCCTCTAAGCTGGTGTTCAGAAAGATAGTAATTACAGCAAAGGCAGGATGATAATACGTCTTTGAGCTGTGATTGCAGGGGACTCTCGAAACTCTCAGTTTGATCACAGCAAATGAAACAGAATGCAAACAAAAAGAACCTGTGAACAGTCATGTTTCTCAAATGCCTTGCTTTATTATTTAAATTGCTGTCTTTGTGTGTATAGACTGTATGCATTTCACCACTGAGGGGCGCTGTCTTGAACCCTCCTGTTGAGTGCAGCACTTTGGCTTTGAGCTTACTTCCAGACACTTTTGAGCATGCGAGTGTGTGTCTCATATTTCCTCTTGTTAGCACCTCATTCCCAGTGCTGACAAGTTCCTGAAGTTAGCAGGGCTGACATGGTTTCACAGTATCACACATGACAGCAAAAAGTACCTAGAGCCATTAAAATGCAATTTGAGTCTATCCATCCATGGCTAATTTGTTTCTTGTGCACTGAGATTGTTTGTGTGTGTGTGTGTACTGTATGTGTGTTTATAATATGTTCATCCATGGTTGAAATCCTCATTATCTGGTGGAGTGGGTGGAACTGCTGATCGAGAATTCCCAATTGAAGAAAATCCCAAATAGTTGAATTATGTATCTGATTTGAATGGCTACTAATCACATAAAGTTGCTTTGTATTTCCAGACTCTTTGGAATCAGTAAAATTCAGGCTCATATGCACATTATGCAGACACTTGTAGTTGTAAGAGAGTGTTATTTCTCATGACAATTGGTACATATTTTACGAGGTGGCTAACTCGTATTAATTTGTATGTATTACCTACACCAAAGCCAGCCCCTAAACCTACCTGTCAGTGGGGTTTAGACAAATGGCACAAGATTTGTATGAATTAGTATAAATTTGGCAACTCGTAAAATACATATGAATTGGTTGTGAGTCTGTGTTGGATATTGGCACCAAATCATACAATTATAATGAACAATATAAAACTGCCGGTGGGTGGCAGCAAGCCACTGTCTTAATAAGAGAGTTATTCAAGTGTTTTGTTCAAATAAACAGATTCATATAGGAACAATACAAGTGTTATGATGGGACTCCAGCCTTCTATGTACTGTGTCTGTGTTTTTCCGTTTCATGTATCAACTATCACCTGTGTACTCTTGTCTCCGCGCACCTTGTATGTTGCCTTGGTGTTTGATTGAAGTCTCCACCCATCTTGTCAGTGGTCATTGTGTTTCATTGTTGGCTCCACCCATTGACCTAGTTTGATGTGTATAAATCCCTGGATGTGTTTGGTGTCTTCACGGTTCATTGTTTGTGTTACTAGTTCATTTGTGTTCCTAGCGCTTTGCTATTCTACCTGTTGGACTATTTGTTGACGATTACTGCCTGGATCTGGACTTTCCCTCTGTCTCTCCCCCAAGGACTCTGTTTAACGGTATTTTGACCTTTTGCCTTGTTTACTGCTCTGCCTCTGCCTATGCCTCCGTTAACGTTGTCTGCCAGCACTTTATTATGCCTTCAATAAAACGTTTTTTGCACTTGAACTCGTACGCTTCCCGTCTCTCTATTGTAACAACAAGTGACTGACTGCACCTAAAGTTGCATGCTCTCTGAGTAGGTAATTCTTTTGAATAAGAGCTTACTTTGCAACCATATAAAATGAATGTAATTTGGTCATACTACAGTATATTTGTCATGTTGTCGTTGTCATTTGATATGACCTACCATTGTCAGTTATGTTGCATTCAATGAAATTCACAGATATTCTCCCATGGCCTTATGGGATAGTAAAGCCTCCACTGAATGTGCGGTTTAGAATCTTTCTGGAATTAGTAGGACATCTAAGTATTTTTTTTGCCTATTCTATTATAAACACAGTGAATTTAAACTTACTTACTTACTACTACTTTTTTTTCTACTATACTGTGTATTAAGGAAAGGTGGAGCCACTGTCTTTATGAATGGGTTATTGAGTCATTTACTCAAACCATTCATTCAAAAACGCAGATTTATTTTTGTTTGGATTTTACAAAGTGACAAAGATGTTTTTTATTGTTGTTCAAATATCATTTGCAGTATTATTGTTGATGATACCTATCGCACAACTTCAGTAGTCAAGCACGTTTTGATATTTTCAGGGTGCACAGTGGTGCATCAATGCTATACAATTTCAGCAAAAGATACCAGATCATAGTAATCTGTCACATCCTTCTCACCACAGCGCTCAGAACATATACGCAAAATTACATTTAGTGTTTTTGAGGCACATTTGTGGTGCTTTGCATAATTATGTATGATTTTCATAATCAATTCCTTGAATGAGATGCTAAAACACAACAGCATACTGTATGGAGTCACACTTAGACTTTGACCTTGCATTTCTATGGGCACTAAATGTGTCAATATTGTCATAACACTGTACGTTGTCACACTCTGTGACTTTTTTTTTATATCGCAACATTCCATACAATATATAAATATAAAAATATCAGGTCTGGTGAGAATTCCTGCTGAAATCTACATTTCCTTTCTGTGTGTGTTTGTTTTTTTTATGTGATAATGAGATAGCTAGAGACACTCATGTACAGTTTTTTTGGGATAATGCTTTTTGTTGAAGGGTGGGGTGAAGTGATCAACAAACTCTGACACAGTTTTACCGCACCCTCATGAGCCGGACCATGTGTGTGTTTGTGTGTTTCTTTTTAAAAGGATTCAGGTCTGTCCCAGTCATGTGAGTCACCTCACTGTGGCTTTGGCCTCCGTGACCAATCCATTCTCTATCGGAGGGGTCTGGTTTTATCTCCTGGAGAGTGATGCCGCTAAAACACATAAGCCAATGATCCAAATGGACAACATGATCGAATATTTCTAAATTAACGTTAGGCAGATGCATTTCAGTCTCATGTTTTTATAACAGTTTTGACATGTCGAACAGACCCCTGCTGTTCTCTGCATTGATCCATAGCTCAATGCCACACACACACAAACACACTCTCATTCACTGATTGGCAGAAACGCCTAGTTATTGATTCTGGCTCAGACAATAGGGATCAGTTTGTGCAGTCAGGTGATACAGGTCTAAGCTCTCTGCACTCATTAGTCTTTCGCTGTCATTGTGTGTGCCGTTTTCTCTAAGTGTGCAAACATGTCTAAATTTCGGACATCTAAGCTGTCTTCAAATGTTGGTTTGTTTGTGAATGTGTTGCGTTTGTGAAGAACTACAGTTTAGAGATGTATATTTATTTGATACAAAATGCACATTGTACTATATTTGATTCTTTATTAAATTTGAAGGGTACATGAAGTTTTTACTAATATGTCCCCCAAATGAAAAAGCATTTTTGTGTTCATTCTCCAACTGGAAGTAGTGACTAACTGAATTAATAACAAGCGAACATGAAGATTACCTTATAATACAGAAATTGGTCATATTTTGATTGTTTATGACTTATGGAGACATTGTGTTTTAGTATGTGATGTAACAGAATATCCAAGTTTGTGCATTAAGAGTTTTATTAAGGGAAAAAAGTTTTTAGTATGTTTTTTTTTAAAGCATGATTATCAATATTTATTTTCTATAGAACAATTTTCTATCTATCTATCTAGTTTTTAAAAAGATAAATGTTATATTGCACGTATAATTCAAATGGCTACGAATCCAGCAGTGTATTAATTTATTCAAATAAAAAAAGTGTTTTTCGGATATCTATACATGCCCTAGGATAAATGTTTTTTAAGAGAAAGATGAACAGCAGGAATCCTTAACCTAAGGGCCACCGTTTAAAGAGGCTAATACCATAAGATGCCACTTATAGTTAGCCTCAACCATTGAAGATGCCAATCTTCCAAACTCTCATTTCTTTCCCTTCTAGAGAGCCTGAAAATCATAATCTGTAGCTACGCATCGATACCAGCGAGCTTAGAGAGTGAGAGAGTGACAGCCAGAACCAGAGAGAGAGATTATTATAGCAAGGTCATAAAGTCTATAGATTCTCTCAGTCAGTAATCTCTCTTCATTCACACCATCACACCCGCATTAGCCACACACACTCTTAATCTCCAGTTCTCTCACTCACTATCACGCTTTCCTCCCCAATCTCTCACCTCTCGTCTCGTTTGAGCAGCTGACTCTCAGAGTGCTGACGGTGCTTTTTTAGGCTGTTAGGAGAGAACTAATGTATTCAACTCATCTACTCAGAAACCTGAAGACACTGCAAACAAGAAACTTATCATTAACTTGTCTGTCTAGTGGTAGAAGAAAGTCCTCATTACTGATTCTGAAATTGAGATACGTTGGAAGTGACTGGTAAGAGGTTTCCGTGAGCTGGAAAGCAATTTAGTAAGACTGAACTGTGCTGGCTGATCACGGTGTATTCTTTAAACGATTTTGTTCACTAAAGGAATTATGCAAATATCGTTATTTGCATAACTTATATTTTTATATAAGGAAACATTTAGCTATAAGCAAGTGAGAGCATTTGGTCAACACGTTGTTCATTAAAACATGCGTAATATGCACTTTTGGTGCTGATTTGGCGATAACAAACTTTTGTACTTTATTGAAGTACCTGTATCTTTCTTTTTGTGAAACTTTTAATTATTCTTTCTTGGGAAGAGCATCTTGTGTTTTACTCCACTACATTTAAAAAACTTTTGTTTTAGAGTTAAAAAAAACTTATTTTCTGTGATTTGGTTGAGCAAATAATTAATTTGAACCTATTATTTGGGTGAAATAACATACTGAGTAGGTGCTTGAATAAGTAATTACTTTAAGATCATGTGGAGTATGTATGTATGAAATACGGATGTACTACAGTGGTCATGTTGTCATTGTTACGTTACTTTACTGCCATTATTACTCCCCTCTGGCATAATACACACACGTCTGAATCTCACTGGTATAATAAGTCGTTCGGGTACTTTTCACCTACATTATTATGATGTTTGAGGCATTCTCCTCTTTCCACATAATATTTTTGACCAAATACTAATAGGGAAGGGCAATTTCAGATGCACCTCTGATTTTTCTTTTCATTAACAAATAATTCGTTGGAATGTGAATTGTTTCCAATTTAACATTTCATGTACAAAAAATAGTTTTCAGTTAATTGTTTCCAATAAAGCAGCTAAACAGTTCCACACAAATTTAATAATTATTTTGTAAATGTGAATGTAGCCAATTGCTACTAAAAAACAGTGTTTTGGTCTGGTCTGACTCAAAATAAGTCAAGAACTGGAAGAAACATGACCATGAATAAGGTTGGACTAAACTTTTAGCTGTTTAAACTCTAAATGCAATATGTTTGACAATGTGTGTCATGCCCATGCTAGGCTTCACCCTCACTCTGTCTCACTTACTTGGATTACAAGCACCTGCTACTGCCACCTGACTTCACTAATCACCTCATCAGCACACACCACACAGCACTCCTGGTCCGATCTCATCATTAGATGAAGTGGACGTATTCCAAGCAAAGACATTTCTAAAATTGATTGACTTACCTGAATACTTACCTGTATACCTTTCTCCAAACTCCTTGTAGTTTCTGTATTCCTTCCAGGCTCCACGGAATCAGTCTCCAACGTGTGTGTGTGGTGTGTGCTCATCTCCTCTCACCATCTCCTCTACTCCAGCGATCTCCTCGACTCCAGCGCTACCTAGAAACACGACAAAAGACTGAAATCAGTATCCGTATCATCTCCAGCATAATAACATATTCTGTTTTACTCAACTGGTTTGCTCCGTCAAAGGCTGTTGTTAATTTCCTGCACTGTAAATAAAGAACACTGTTATACTTACCATCCGCAGTCTGTCCACTTCCTGACAGAAGATCGGACCTAAACCGTAAGTGCAGGATGTACTGGGCTGAGGAGATTCTTCGGCGGCTCGCACAAGAACTTAATTTCACCTCCATTTCCCGGGCTGCGCGAGCAGTGGCCGAGCTATGTTTCAACCGAATGCCTGGTAAAACTTAGACCACAAATGCCTGGTTCTCGACTTGCGATCCGCAGACGCTGTCAAAGCCCCGCACGACCACAACACCAAGATTGCCAAGATAAAACCGCAATACAAATGCCTGGTTCTCAACTTGCGATGCTTTCAAAGTCCCGCACGACCACAACAGCAACCCATTCCTGCACCAGAAGATTTCCTCCCACACTCGCACCACGAAAAGCCACACAGGAAGAGCGGCCAGTGCCTAGACCCCGGAAGTGATCACCAGAGGCTGGGTTGCCAGACTTGGACAAATCCCTCGTTGACTGCCCTTCGCCCAATTCAAGCTTTATTAAAGAAGCAAAGTCTGAGAGTCTCATCCCGTTCCTGGTGGATTCTGCTCTGCCTGTCCTTGCTTTAGTGTTCCCAAGATCTCAGCCTGTTTTCTAACAATATTCTTGATTTGTGGCAGGGAGAGATGTTGCTGACACCAGTTCCCGTGTTGCAGCCAGTCGAGCCGATCCCTTATTCAGCCCTTATGCCTTCGCTTCCAGAGTGCCTCCTTGAACTTGCGCTTGAAGAGCGCCCCACAGAGTTTGCGCTTGAAGAGTCTGCTGCGCCTCCAGTGCGCCCTCCAGAATCTGCCGCGCTTCCTGAGTGCCCCCCTGAGCCCGCTGAGCCTCCAGAGTTCCCCCTTGAGCCTGAACTTCCAGGATGTTCCCCAGAGCTTGTGCTACACGAACCGACCCCTTCCAATTATCCACCTGACACCATCTTTTCTGAACAGTCATCCAAATCATGGCACCTGAGGGAGGTGAACCTCCTCAAGAAAATTGGGGGGGGGGTTGGGATTGGGCTCCTATATGTCTTGTGTCTCCAGAGGCTCCTGATCCACCTCCCAAGGCTCCTGATCCGCCACGGCCTCCCAGGGTTCCTGATCCACCTCCTAAGGCTCCCGATCCGCCACGGCCTCCCAGGGCTCCTGATCCGCCTCCTAAGGCTCCCAATACGCCTCCAGTCAAGCCTGATCCGCCCTGGAGACTGTCCTTGGAGACGTTCCCTTATCCAGTCTTCAGTGCGCCCTCCCTCCTTCCCCAGCATATTCCATTGATGTTGTTGCAGCCTTCGGGAGGGGGCTCTGGGGAGGGGCCTGGAGGGGGAGGTACTGTCACGCCCATGCTGGGCTTCACCCTCACTCTGTCTCACATACTTGTATTACGAGCACCTGCTACTGCCACATGACTTCACTAATCACCTCATCAGCACATCCCATGAAAGCACACACCACACAGCAATCCTGGTCTGATCTCATCATTAGATGAAGTGGACGTATTCCAAGCAAAGACATTTTCTAAAACTGATTGACTTTAATACTTACGTGTTTACCTTTCTCCAAGCACCTTGCAGTTTCTGTATTCCTTCCAGACCCCACGGAATCAGTCTCCAATGTGTGTGTGTGTGGTGTGTGCTCATCTCCTCTACTCCAGATCTCCTCAAGTATGTCAAATATAGATTCTTCTATATTTTGTATTTACAGTCCACATTAAATCAAAATTGAAAATTAATATAAAATTTTGTTTCTCAAAAATGTCACAGTGCTGAAGTAAGATTGGTCATAACTTATGTCTTAACTTGCACAGGCTTGAAAAAGTAAGTAACAAGCAAGTACTTTTTGTAGAAATTTAAAGAGATTGTTCACCCCAAAATAAAAATGACTCCACTCACCCTCAAGTCATCCTAGCTGTATGTGATTTTCTTCTTTCAAAAACTTCATCCTGTGTCATCTGCTGAAACGCCACTCTTTCATAGGTAAGAGGTACGTGGGGAGAAAGAGTCCGGGTGGAAACATCAGAATTCGGGCGAGGGTTCCCGCTGCCGGTGTTCGGAGAGGGCCAGAGAGGGGCGATCTGTGACAGAGCCCCCCCCCTGTGAGCAGCTCCCGAAGCGAGACCTGACGCGACGTCGGGGCCTCCCACGAGGTCTGGGGGCCGGCTTCCCTGGGTGATCCTGATGAAAGCGCTCAGTGAGCGCGGGGTCCAGGATGTCCTGGGCGTTCACCCAGGACCTTTCCTCGGGGCCGAAGCCCTCCCAGTCTACGAGATACTGGAGGTTCCGCCCCCGACGTCTGGAGTCCAGGATCTCGTGCACTTGGTAAATGTCCTCAACGTTCTGGAGCAAGGGAGGGGCCTCAGGAGTCGCCTCCTCGTCCTGGTCCCCCTCTCCGTCCGGGGCGGCAGCGGGCTTCAAC
>JAUYWG010000053.1:13234848-13262092 GCA_034779775.1 Enteromius afrohamiltoni
AATCGAGACTTCGCGAAGTTCTAGTGTAAAAGTCCGGGCTTTTATACTGTAGATTTTGGCGCGAACCAGAAGCAGGACGCGCCGAGGTACGTGGGGAGAAAGAGTCCGGGTGGAAACATCAGAATTCGGGCGAGGGTTCCCGCTGCTGGTGTTCGGAGAGGGCCACAGAGGGGCGATCCGTGACATATCCATTTAAGTGTCTACTTAATGTTAATTTTAAACTTTTTTTTATTACATTTATTTTTCATTTATTGTTTTTATAAATGTATTTTTCAATGTGGTATTGCCACTCGTCTGTGATCAATCATCTGGATGTAAAATCTGAGTGGAACATGTGTGTCAGTTTCCGAGAATTTCATGGAAAGCTTTTTTTAGACATAAATACAGTAAAAGCCTCTCACATTGGATTAATTTACACCATTACAAACATGTGCTGTGGTTCTCACAAATGTCATTAAAATTCCCACATAAAAAGCTACTAAACATCTTGGACTTTTCCTTTGTGGTCTGTTTATCTGTGGAACAAAGCTAAATATATATAAAAAAAAATAATTACTGAGCAGCCGCATCTAATTTATACATTTATCTTTGTCTTTTTTTATTTTTCCTAAGATCTTTGCTTTTATTTATTCTCTTTGGACCCAACCCTATTCAACAGATCATCCATAAAGCACTCAAGCTTCATTAGATTGTGTATTGATGAATTGTTTGGCCTGTTGCTATATCAGTGCTGTATTTAGTTAGAAGCCTCAATGGAATTTCATTATGTTCAATAAAACATATCCGTACACGCATGCACACACACACATTCTCTGAGGTTTCACGTTGACACTAGACTAATAAATGTGGTCAAGTCATCAGGCCTTGCTTCAAATAGCTTGAACGTGACATGGGCGTGAAAAGAAAAAGAAAAAAAGCAAGCAGGAGGTACACATTGTCACATTCCAAACAAATGTTAAAGTTACACACCATTAGGACAACCAAGTATGAATTTTATGACTTTATAATAATTTGTAATATCAAAATGTCAACTGTTTGCACATTTCAGATTTCGGCAGAAAAAGTACACTGTCTGAATACTGTGCATCAGGGATTCATGCACATACAGTAGAGTGCAATGACGCCCACTTCTTCAGCAGTTTTGATGCAGGAAGTATTTTTCCTGTTAATTTTCTCCACAGGGATTCTAAATAAGCTATAAACCAAACAAAACAACCTTAGGATGAATGACAATTTTTGAAAATTGCAACAATGTTCAACAATGAATTACATAAAACTATTATATAAAATTATGTAGATTTATTGCAGTTATAAAACCAAATATTTGATGTTTATTGAAAAATAGTCATATTCTAATATAGTCTATAATTTGTGAGAAGACTGACAATTTCAACAAAAGCATGTATTTTGATTTAATTGCAGAGCTCATGGTAGGTCAGTTTTGGGAAGTTTATACACTATTTGTAAAAAGCTGTTTGTGTGGAGAAAGTGAATGGGATGTTTACTTCCAGAAACCCATTGTTGTACTCTATTTAGATGCAGGGAGAGTTTTGCCAAAGCTAGACACTGTGTACAAAAACATATCGTTATTTACGGATTGGATGGTGTGTGAATACTGGTGAAATGCCTTAAGATGTGGTAGTTTTGCTGATATGGTGTGTGCCTGTGATACATTATGACGAGTGGTGTTGATTTGTTTATTCATTTATTGAAGTCCTTTAAATAGCATTAAAAATGATTAACACGTGTATTGGTTGGTATTCGGTACAAGTGTATATTAACCCTTTTAAGCTTGATACATAGATCTACAAAAATACACATTTACCACAACCTGGAGGGTTTTACATATTTTTTTTTTTAATATAAAAAAACGTCTAGGTTACGCATGTATCCCACGTTCTCTGTAGGAGGAAACTGAGACGTTACATATGGGAACTCGACAGAGAGACCGATTGCCTTTGAGCTTTAAACAAAAGGCCAATGAATATTGGCGTGCATTTGATTGCGCTCAGGTGCACCTCATCACTGCATGAGTATAAGAGTGTACGAGCGGAATGCACATGCAGGTTTTTGCTAAAGATCCGAGCCGGCGTCAGTGCGACTTTGGAGTCGTGGCAGGTGAAAGTGTAACGTCTCCATTCCCTCCTTCATAGAACGTGGGTTACGGACGTAACCTAGACGTTACCCTTTTAGTCAAATCACTTCGACGTTACATATGGGAACAGCCAAGGAACAGGCCATGACTCTAAGGCCACGTTACACAGAGACAGGGAGGACTCAGGTTATGCACATTTAATGGAACACTGAGATATTTAAGCGCGGGTCCTGTGGGAGCAGCGCAGCAAGCCGGCACCAGCCGGTCTCCTCACTCACCTGCTGTCCTCCGTGAGGACGCGAGAAGACACGGCCTCTACGTGGAGGTCGTAAAACCTGGCGAAGATGTTGGGTGTCACCCAGCCCGCAGCCCTACAGATACCTGCTAGAGAGGCACCATGAGCCAGCGCATAGGACGAGGTAACACTCCTTGTTGAGTGAGCTCTCAGTCCTAAGGGGCAAGGCTCTCCCTGGTATAAATATGCCGGGGAGATGGCTTCTACCACCCAGTGAGCCAACCTCTGTTTGGTAACAGCATTCCCTTTCTGCTGTCCACCATAGCAAATAAAGAGCTGCAGAGAGCTGGGTCTGCCTCCTCCCGGGGCAGAGCTTGCAGGTTCACCACCTGATTGCAGAAAAGGCATGGTGGGAACCTTGGGCACGTAGCTGGGCTGTGGTCTCAGGATAATGTGAGAATCAGCTGGGCCGAACTGTAAGCACTCTTTGTCGACAGAGAAGGCTTGTAGATCCCCTACACTCTTAATAGAGGCCAGCGCGATGAGAAGCACTGTCAGCCTGCGCTCCAACTTCTCTTGCAGGAAGGAAAGCACAACTGCGATCGCATCTCTGTGGGTTCTCTCCGCAAGAGGAACACCAGTCGACGAACAGAGTCCATCTCTGAGCCAAAGGCTGCCTCGTAGAGGGAGCTCGCGCTTGAAAATGGTGTCTACGACAGTGCTGGAGAGGCTGGAGAAGTCTGCTGCATCCCGTCCAGGAGCCAGACGTGCAGGTTCCATAGATCGGGACGCGGGTGCCAAATGGTGCCCAACCCCTGAGAAAGATGGTCCTTCCTCCAGGGGATTTTCCAGGGAGGGGCTGCTGCGAGGAACGAGAGGTTTGCAAACCAAGTCTGGGAGGGCCAGTAAGTTGCTACCATCAGGACTTGTTCCTCGTCCTCCCTGATCTTGCACAGGGTCTGTGCAAGGAGGCTCACTGGGGGAAAGGTGTACTTGAGCTCCGGAGGCCAGCTGCATGCCAGTGCATCCCTGCTGAGCGCCTTGGGGGACTCGAGGAGGGAAAAAAACAGCGGGCAGTGGGTCGACTCGGGGGAGGCAAAGAGATCGATCTTGGCCTCTCCAAAGTGATCCCATATCAGCTGGACTACCTGGGGGTGGACTGCCGTGAGAGCTGATCGGCTGCACTGTAGAAGTAACCCTGTAACATGAATAGCGCACAGTGATTTCTGCCGCTTGTGACACAGGAGCAGATGGCGGGTGAGTTGTGACATACGGCGGGACCGTAGTCCACCTTGTTTGTTGATGTATGCAACAGCCGCAGTGTTGTCCGTCCGGACCAACATGTGCTTGTGGCCGAGCATCAGAAGAAAATGAAGCAGGGCCAGATGCACTGCCAGTAACTCGAGGCAATTGATATGAAGCGGTCTCATATGTAACAAGCCCAGCGGCATGACTGCTGCAGCTGTCATATGCCCCAGGAGCCTCTGAAAAGTTTTGAGAGGAACCACTGTTTTGTGCCTAATTGTATCTAGGCAGTTCAGCATGGCCTGCGCCCGCTCGCTGGTGAGGCAGGCAGTCATTTCGATCAAGTCCAGCTCCATACTGAGATAAGAGATCCTCTGCACTGGGGAGAGTTTGCTCTTCTCTCGGTTGACCTGAAGACCCAAATGGCTGAGGTGCCGAAGCACTATGTCCCTGTGCATGCACAACAAATCCTTCGAGTGAGCTATTATCAGCCAGTCGTTGAGATAGTTGAGGATGCGGATGCCCATCTGCCACAGCGGGGAGAGGGCACCCTCCGTGACCTTCGTGAAGATGCGGGGAGAGAGGGACGGGCCAAAGGGTAAGACTCTGATATGCTCGACCCTCGAACGCAAACCGCAGAACGGGTCTGTGTCGAGGCAGAATCGCAGGAGTGGGGATGGAGATATCATTGATGTCACCCGAAGAGCAGTCCTCATCACCTCCGGGCTGCCTGTGTCAGGAACGCTTCCCGCCCCTCTGGGTGTAAAAGCCAGTCCCTGAGCAGCAGGTTGGGCATCGGTGGGGGTTGGAGCAGGATTCCTGGGTGCGACGTGGGGACGCCCTCGGCGACGAGCAGCCAGAGGTGGTGCAGTCGGGGACGGGCTGGCAGGTCGAGGCAGGACGTGTGACATCGCCTCGGTCGGCTGCTGAACTGTGGAGAAATCGGCCGAATAGGCCGGTCTGGAAGATGGGGGGCGTCAAGAAAGCGTGCTTTCTCGGCGGCCGGCACCTGCATCAGGCTCAGCCATTGAAGTTGCTTCTGGAACACCGTGGTGGACATCACCTGGAGGACCACGGGACTAGATGGTGCATCAGAAGTCTGCACGGCTGTCACCCTGGACGGAACATTCTGAACACTCACCTGGAAATCCCCCAGGCACCTCGCTGCAGCACGGGAAGGATGCGAGGGGAGTCGTCTCGTGAGCAAGAGGCGGGACTTCCATGTAGCCATGGTCATACAGGTATAGGGTTAAAGTATAAGGTTTATTATCTGATATCATTTGGTAGTTTGGTGGAATATTTATGATTTTATGTAAAATAACTTACTGCTTATTATCTATTTATGTGTAAGTTTATTTATTGTGCATATTAAATCATGACAGCATCTTTCAATTTATTTGCATTGCCCATTTCCTGTTTACACTCCAATGTCAGCTTTGTTCTAGTGTGCAAAGTCTTTTCCTGACTGAATTCTTCTTGCACAAAAAGAGCAGAAGAAGAGAATAGGTTGAAAGATAATGACAGACAGGAAATTGGGTCTGGGTAAAGGAAGTGTGGGGGTTTGTGCCTGTGTGCTATAAATTATATCCAAAATGACAGGATGTGCACAAACACATATTGAAACATGAGTGATAGCTTCACAGTGGGGAGAAAAGACGTTTCCAGAGTGATTTGCCACTTCCTGTCTCACTCAGAATGCTGAACTGTGGGTAATAATGGGTGTCTGACAAGCCAGCAGTGGAAAGCTATGAGCCCAGTGTGTCCTGTAGACCGAATACTGTATGTGTTATTATGAGCTGACAAGATTCTCACTGAGTATATATGTTCTCTATTTATGGCATACTTGTGCACTAAGTATGTGTTTTCAGGAGCTGTTCCTTCTGTGTCACACTGCAATTGTGTGCTGATCATATCATTTTCTCCTAGGATCTGAGGTTCAGTATCCTTGTCATGACCTTAAAGTATTACAGCATAGTTATGGTACTGGACGGTAATACATTGGATTTAGTTCATGTTTAAATCATTAATAGAACTATACTGAATAGTTACCATATTCATGAATTTATTAAGGTTGCCAAATCTACATCAAAATAGGATGGTATTGCTGTGATACACATTAGTAGTAGTACTTTTTAAATGCAGATATTTTCAATTATTATTAGTGTTTTTGAAAGAACCTGCATTTATTTGTTCAAAAATAAAATATAAACTTGAAATTTGAATTTAAAACATCTGTTTTCAACTTCAAATGTGATTTATTCCTTTTATAAAAAAGCTAAATTTTCAGCTGCTGTTACCTGATCCTTCAGAAACCATGCTTAAATTCTAATTTGCTGTTTAAAAAAAACATTTACTATTTAATACTGTCAATCATTCTGTCAAAAAACTATTTGCACTTTTTATAATTATCAGTGTTATTTTTTTGAAGCTTGACATTTTTGTGTAAACTGTGCTATCACATTTGAAGCAAGATTTAAATTAGAAATGAATAATTTGATTTATCATACACATTAAAGTAAAGAATGAGAAATGTAATAGATATATTTAATAAATGCTTATGAATGCTGTTATTGAACTTTGTACTTATCAATGAATTCTGAAAAATAAAATGTATCAACATTTCCAGTCAAAATATGAAGCAGCTGTTTTCAAAACCGATAGAAGACATTTTTTTCAGCATCAAAAAGATATAGATGATTTCTGAGAGGTCACATGTGACTCCAGTGATGCAGAAAATTCTGCTTTGGATCACAGGAAAAAAAAAATACTTTTTATAATAAAAAAAAAAATATATATATATATATATTTGTAATAATATTTTTACTATATGTTTGTTATAAAATTACTATTTTACTATTACATTTATAATTGTAATGTTTCCAAATGCTTGACAGACTATAAATATTTATAGTATATTATATTCTTATGATTATTGAATACAGTGGCACTAATAAGCATTAATTCAGGCTTAATTAATGCACAGATATTTAGTTAATGTATAATTGTCACGATCAGCTGGATGTGCCAGCACAGCTCTGGATGGCACTCCAGCTATTCACGAACTGTGTGTGTGTGTCACGAGAGCGTGGCGAGGTGCGGGTTCAAATGCAGGCTGTTTATTGAAAGACACAGAGCAAAAACAGACAGGCTTAAGGTAGTTACCAGCAGAGAGGGATAGAGGAGGCAAAGCA
This sequence comes from Enteromius afrohamiltoni, assembly GCA_034779775.1. Lineage (NCBI taxonomy): Eukaryota > Metazoa > Chordata > Actinopteri > Cypriniformes > Cyprinidae > Enteromius > Enteromius afrohamiltoni. Next base: position 13,241,615 of record JAUYWG010000053.1, read on the forward strand.
CGAGAATGGTCAGAGTCCAGGTGTGGGTCGGTACACAGTAAATACAATCCAAACAGACAAGGAAACACGGGAACACGGAGAGGCAAAACGACAGGGGTTGACAGTGCAATGGACCGTGGACACAGACAAAACACTTCCGAGTTTTATACATGAGAAAGTAGGTCAAGGGGTGGAGCAAACAATCAAACACCTAGACAACCAATGGGCCAGTGGGCAGAGACATTAGCTCATTGATGAGAGTCCATGAATGAAAACAGACATAAAACATTGAGAGTTTGCTGGGCACTGAAGTGCCATCCCCTGATCTGGGCTGGCACTTCCAGCTGACTGTGACAGTGTGTTTGTATCTGTTTTCATTCATGGACTCTCATCCAGTACTCATGTCTCCGCCCAATCATTTGTTGTCATGGTGTTTCATTGCAAGTCTCCTCCCAATTGACCTAGTTTTGTGTGTATAAATCCCTGGATGTGTTTGTGTGTCTTCACGGTTCATTACATCGTCACCCTGTATCTGGAATTCCTTCGTGTCTTGTTCTTAGTTTGTCTCATTTTTGGATCTACCCATTGCCGACCTCTGCTTCTCCATGGACCTTCGCCTAGCTTCTTCCTTCGGAGTCTGTTTACTGGTAATCAACCCTTGCTTTGGATATACGTTTACGATTTTGTATCTGCCTACGCTGTTTCAGCCTGTAGGTGTTCAATGCTGTCTGTCCTGACCCTGAGCTTTTAATAAACTGTTTGCATATGAACTCGCACGCTCTTATTTAATAATAATTACTGCATCATCAACAAATGAACAGTCTGTATGATAGATTAAGCAATCAGTAAACTGTTATTAGTTAAATGTGTTATGATTGTCAGAAATGCGGCGGAAGCCTTCGGATCCATATGCAAAAGGCTTTATTGAATGGTCTGCAGGCAGGGTCAAAATCACAGGCAAACAGGAACAATGTAGGCTAGGCAAAGGCGTGGCCAAATATCCAATGCAAAGGATTGAGACAGACAGCTAACAATCACAGAATGGCAGAACGGGCAGAGGTCAAAAACACAAAACATGGGTAAGAACGCTTGGTAAGATCGCCTGAGCAAATCAATACTACGCAGTTCTTTGAATGTGAATGTGACAGTTAAATAGTGAGTATGAGTAGGTGTGGTGATGAACAACAGCTGGTGGTGATGATTGCTATGTAAACAGGTGAGGGTGAGCAGTGCATGATGGGTTATTAGTCCCAGGGAGGTGAGGTGATGCGAGTGCCCTCTATTGGTGCTTGAGTGCTTGCACTCAATGACAATGATGTATTAATTTCCTAATAAGATGTTACAGTAGATTAACTAAATTCATATGTTAATGCATAACCCACAATAGGTTAAAGCATGCAGTTGTCTGCTTTATTTAATCATTAGCTAATGATTTGCAAGGTATCATTATTTTACTACTTTAATGCTAATTATCACAGTGACATATTAATTAATAGTTCTGTGCCTCAACAAATGAAGTCATAACAAATGATAACTCTGCAAATCATTAGCTAATGATTTTTTAAAACAGATAATTGGAAGTTAAAAGGCATGGCTTCGACCAAATGTAATAATTAACATATGAATTTACTTCAGTGATTAATGTAATTTGTTATTAGGGATCTAATGCAATATGACGAGACATTTAGCTAATAACAATATTGATTACTTAATCTATGAATCTATAGAATGTTCATTAGTTTCTGATGCAGTAATTTTTAATAAATGGGTTAGTTCTTCATGAGTTATACATTAACTCATGATCATCTGTGCATTATTTAAACCGTATTTAATGCATATATATGCACCCGTATTGCAGAGTGTTATTAAATTTTTTTCAATAATAAGTGCCAGGGGCATGGTTAGACTTTCCTGCTTTTTTGTTTATTTGTTTATAATTTACATGCCTAAATTAAAAATATATATATATTAACACTTTTTTGGGGATAAAATATGACAGGTGTTTTTATGTGAGTTGCAGTGAGGGAGAGAAAGAAAGAAGGGAGGGGTTACAGCCTTTAGAGAGATGAAAAAAAAACATGTTGTGCTGTCACTCTGCTGCTTCAGCCGCTCTTAAGGATGCACTTCTCTACGCTCCTCTATTGTGCATCTTTTTCTCTCTCTTTCTTACACCTCCTCTTCGTTTCTCACTCTCTCTCCATGTCTGTCGCCCTCATTCATAATGGATGGCGTAGTGTTGAGGTTCAGCTGAGGATGGAACATTTTGGCCCTGTGGGGGCATGATGTTTTCACTGAGGGGAGAGAAAAGAGAGAAGCCTTTTGATTTAGACTGATGACGCAACTACACTCACGAAACACAGAAGCAAGTCAAGCCAAGTTTATCATTTTTTTCTCATTAAATGCCAGTTTGAGATTAAGAATGAAATTTTGTTATCAAAAACAGAAACATATTAATCAGTGGCATCAAACTTTTGGACACCATTGTACTTAAAAAAAAAATACTGATGTCAAATTATGAGATGCACTAAGCATATACTTATTTATGCACTGCATTCGTTTTCATACTCTGTGAAAAAGTTTTCAGTCGTTAAGTCAAACTGTAGCCCAACCCGAAATGCTTATTTATTGAGCATTCCCTTGATTCATCATTGTTTGCACATAAAAGTGAATATATTTCATCAACCGTGTACCTCTCCCAGGGTGCCGCCATATTCATTTTGCATCATCTTCATCTATCAGTGTTTTCATATGAGCTTATAACCTGAAATTTCCAACATCAAGTGCTGTTCGTATGTAAGTATGACAGTCAAAAATCTGACTTTCTTAGTTGAATGGGATATTGCAGTCAACTCACCTCCTTTTTATTTATACAGAAATTTAACACATAAGCTAGTAATATTTGAAAATAGTGGAAATAGATTCTGTGTTCTCAACAAGTATGTTTTTGATGTAACATATAACCATTATTATCCATATGCATTTTAAAAGCATGCTAACAATTTCAAAATGTATTGTTTTGTGGGAAGACTGTTATTTTGTTACATCCACACCAGGTTCTTACCCCGCCTTTACTTACCCTGCTTCCTTACACATTTATATTGTAGAACGAAATTGTAAAGTCTATTTAGGTGATAAACTATGGGTTAAAGTACTATGAAATGCTTATCATGCAAAGTTATGCTAAGTACCATATCTGCCAACATTCATAAAATATGCTTTATTTTCTCCAAGGAGTAATTGATTTTTAACAATGACTTAGGGTGCATCTCAAGCTCCCTAGCTCCCGAGCTTGTGAGTCAGTAGATCGTGTACATGAGTTTGGTGTGTCATTATAGTTATCGCGTTCACTTGTGTGGCTTATGTGTCATGCTTCAGAAATGTGACGTTATTTCCGGTAAGGGAGCATAGTGAGCGCCGATGCACTCTAGTTTTTGCGATGCATTGTGGGAGCAAAGATTCCAGTGCACTGGAAGGATTTTGCGATTGAGAAATTACTCCCTGATCAGTGCCCTTACTACTGAACAAGGCAGCTGATTGAGACACATCCCTATTATAGTACCAGTAAATACAGACCTACTGTGAAGCCATCACAGTATTCACTCAGTTGTAGTTTTATTGTAATTACCTGTGAAATTGAATACTGTTGGAATTTTGTCTATTTCTACCCCCAAATAAACTCTATAGTGCCTCAAATTCAAATTCAATGAACTGAAAATCGGCTGCCTAAAATCCCATTAGAAATCTGTAGGGAACCCCTAACTTAAATACTGTTTTAGGACTACAAATTCTGTTGAGTTAATGGTCTTTATCTCTGCATCTGTTGTTTACTGCAGCACTGCTTACTTTTTTTTCTGTCTTCAGCTTACAATTCAAATTTAAACTGTAGGTTATTTTAACTTCTTGCCTCCAGTACACACACACACACACAGAGAGAGCTCCGCTGAATCACATATTGTGTCTCTAGTACCAACTGCAACACTAATGGGAACTTTTTTTTGTTGCTTGTCGCAGGGAGGCAACTGAAAAGTGTGCTCAACAAACTGGAACACTACCACACCATGGTACCTCTACTGCTGGAAGGGAGAGAGCAGCGACCAATCAGCTGGCTCTGCTCCAGGGTAAGAAAGAACACTGTATATTTTTGCTGCACCATTTTTCATATATTTTCCTAAATCTCTACAAAGACGTTTTCCCTTCCATCACGATGTCTTGTCTCTAGTGTTTATTTATGTTATTTCTGATTTTGAATAGCTGTGTACACTCTTTTCAGATGGATAATATATTGAGTCCAGTGCAACTTCACTTCAGTTCGAAATTGTATAACATTAGACTACGATACAAATTAGTTCACAATGTATGACTCGCATAGTCAGTATCATTATTGAGCCACAGCCTTTTAGCTCTAAAAGGGTCATTTGTGAAAATGAGTGAAAGGCCTGACTGCCAAACGCCACCAGAGGCACAGAGGCTGAGTGATGAGGTGATGAATCTTGAAAACTGTTTTGGAGTACATTAGATTAGATTAACTGCCTGAAGCCGTGGCGACATTGTTACAAAAAGTCACAGGGCCTTCGTCATTAAGGCTTAATTGATTCCAGTCTCTGCACTGAGTTACTCGAGCGCCAGTGAATATTACAGTCAAACGTCTTCCGTAGCTCAGAGGGATGTCTGTCTTTGGCACATGGCACTAAGAGGCCATTTGACTGCCCATTTTGGAGTGAATTCATGTGCGCTCAAAGGCTTAGGCATCAGAAACTCGACACCCAGAGCTTTTCATAACTGTCTGAAATGTTGGGAATGTCTTTAATGCATAGTTAGGAAAAAGTTTTGTATGTCGTGAAACTGAAGTGCTAGGGAATGGTTGGCTTTGCTTTGCTTTCCAAGGTGATTGCGATTAAACATTTGCAGGTGGAGATTGAGGTTGTGTTGAGGGTAGCGTATTTCAGGCAGGAAATTCCTCTCTGAATAAAGGACCTGCCGGTCTACGCCACTACGAGTGGCCTGACTGATGGTCCAAAGCCATATGAGTCCAGCTGTAGTGAGGAAGGAAGATATGCTCTATCAGCTGTTTAACAAGGAAAAGTAGATGGCCATTCTGTTATAACAAGAAGGGAAAGTTTTTTGTATTATCACATTTGATGCACACATTTCTAAGGCCTAATACACACTACAACATTCCGGAAAAAAACAAGAATTGGCCTTAAAAGAAACGGAAAGAGAAACTTGTAAAAAAATGTACTGTATGTATTAGGGCTGCACTATACTGGAAAAAAAGGACATTTCAGTATTTTCTCTGATACACTGTATATGGCATAATGCAAATTCATGAATTTTCACCAGATGTATTTGGAAACAGTGAGTCGTTCTGAAATGTTTGAGATCTGCATAAAAAATTACCTTTTTACTCAGACTTTTTTTTTTCATTGTGAACCATCCTCTTAGGGCTAAACGAATTGAGAAAAACTGGCAACGTTTTTTTTCACAATTGGGTAAACTAATGTTACAGTGACCACGAACAGCTTGAGGCCACATTTCTGCTGTTTTTGACCCATTCAATTTGACTCTAAAATTGTAACGACACGGCAGATGTAGAAGGATCCATTTGCAGCTTTTTAATTAGAATAGTCATACAAGCGTAGTCAGAGTGGGCATAGACAATATCAGAGGCCATCATAAACAGAGTCGGGGTCACAGGCAGCGTTCGAGGCAGGTAGAAAACAGTCCAAGGTCAATAAACAAACAGGCAATCAGGAAATAATGCTCAGAAATGTTAGCAGTATCAAGACTTCGAAAAGAGTTAAGTGAGCGTGCTGCTTAAGTAGGGCAGCTGATGAGAGAGGGCGTGGGAACGAACAGGTGCGTCCGATCAGACCCAGGTATGAGGCATGTTGGGAAATGAAGTCTGAATAGACCAGTTAATACTCCACCGGTATAACAAAAATAATAAGTTAAGTTATGTTAAAGTTAAGTTATAAACCTTCATTGAAATATTACATGAAATAAGAAATAATCAAATAAAAATCTAAATAATTGCAATAATAATGTTTTGCTGTAAAATAAAAATCAAGTGTATTTCATAAATCAGAATACTTTTCTTGTTCAGCATATCACTGAAATTATAATTTATTCTCAAGTTCTTCATCAAAGCTGAACTCTCATATACAGGAGGGAAACAAAAGAAACATAAAACATTCACATTGAAAGAACACTGTGAACTTGTATGACATAGAGGTCCGCTCTGATTCACCAAGATCCACTCACTTGAACATTTTGCTGGTCTTGTTGCTAGCCGTTTTTTTTTTTTTTTCTCTTGTGAAGCAGTTCATGCTTAAATGTTTTTTGTGTATGCAGTTCAATTCATATTCCAGATGTCTTTGAATAAGTGGAATAAATAAAGATGCAGTGGCTGTACAGTATATGAACACATCAGCCTTGGCCCTTGGCTTGACACATTATTATGTGTAAAATTAAAGTTGGAAGGCTTCCTTTTGGCTCTCTGGCTCTGTCTGGTGTGCTGAATCAAATCCTAAGTCGTTCAAAGGTGTGAAGGCTGTGTGTGTGTTTTCAGAGGGAAAGGCACATGGTTTAGAGAAAATTGGTTGAAACAGGAAAACAGGACATGAAGTGATTGTTTTGTTTTTCATTTATTTAGACGCCTCCCGCTTCGCTGCGCATCCTGATCCAAGCAGAAGGACAACAGCTGATTTTATCTGTGGAGAAGAACCAGTAAGTCTCACAACACTCCCGACTCTCAAATTTCCACACTCATGATCAGATACAAAGTTTGAACAAAACCACATGATCTAGCTCTAGAAACAAAAAACATTAAAGTAACTTGAAGGTATAGTTCACCAAAAAATGAAAACTGTGTCATTAATTTTCACTTAGAAGAATGTGAATATAGTGCATAAGTCATATAATAAACTTTACTCATACTTTCATCGTGATTGTGTGTCCTATGAAGCTTAAAAGCTATTTCAGTGGAACAGCATGGAAAAGAGCAGGCAACACAGGTTCTTTTTTTTTCAGCATTACTGGACAACAGTAATGCTGAAACGGCAATTATTGTGAAAGAATATACTTAATATTGCAACACATAAAAAATAGGCTAATGCAGTAAATGGCTAATGTAGTAAGGGGCACTCAAGCAGAGTGAAACAACAGTTTGAAACATTAAGCAGCTGAAAACGTAAATGTGTAGGTTTCTCTCTCTCTTTCACTACTAAGGTTATGCACTATTCTGAATTGTACTGTACAGAATAGTTCCAGAACAATTCATCTTTTTAATTCAGCAGGATTACAAATCATATACACTCTTATTACATAATGCTATTTTACAAAGCAGTATGCAAAATTGCAGCATATGTTCTTAAATGGTCCATATGATGCTATTTTAAGGATCTTTATTTTGAGTTTTTGGTTTAACACAATATTTTGACATGCTTATCCCCAGTTTCACAGACAAGACTTAAGCTAGTCCCAGACTAAATTGCATGTTTGATCTATCTCAGATGAAGATATCTCGCTCTGACATATCTTAAAACATCTCAGTGTCATTGTTCTGTGTTAAGATGCACACCTGTAATATTTTCTTACAAGGCATTTTTGTAAAAGTTGCTTAAATATCTTAATTTAACTAATGCCTAGTCCTGGCTTAAGCTAAGCCCCGTTTGTGAAACCGGGCCATAATGTTTTAAACACACATTATTTTTCACGTACTATGCATTATTGTAGTTCCTCTATGCTTCACCTCTCTCAAACGCATTGTTTTCTAAACAGTTTTCTCTGATTGGCTAGCTGACCAGTTAATTGTGATTGACCCGAAAACCACAAGCACACTTTGGAATGTTACATCCCTTATCGTAATTACAGCTACATACCACACTAAAGAAAAAGAAAAGTAGAAATCATATCATATGACCCCATTAAATGGATATGAAAGATGTAATGTGTGGTGAATCTGCCAAAAAGCAAATGTAATACATATAATGTCATATTGTAAATATGAAGGATTTCACGACACACACATACACACACATAAGTACAGTAAAGTACAGTAGATATTATAAACTTAATAATAAAGACAGGCAGACAGAAGGAAAGAACTGACGAGCCAACAGTGAATCTCCAGGGACTGGTGTCCAGAGACGTCTGATACATACTGACCTTCTCTGTACATTAAGCTGAGTTCAACTCTTTCCCACAGCAAAAAAAACACAACAAAAAACTTCACTCCAAATATATAAAAGCCCATCCCTGTGGACAGACACTCATTTCTCTAGAAGGGCCGTGAAGCTTTGTGTGCACATCATCACAGTAATCACAACAATCAAGACACAACCATACAAACATATTTTCATGGCTTTGAAATTCAGTGCAACTCCAAAGTGTTTAATATGAGCCTTTTTACAAAGAAGTGTCAGATCTTGAAAGCTTTCCTACACATGCAAAGTGATTCACTGCATATTAATGACAGATGAACAAGTGGCAAGTCCTCGACAAATAAAACAGCCAGCATGTATCTTTTCAAGCCACAGTAAAACCGAGGATCTCATTTATTCACTCTAGCTGCTTTGACAATGCATTTGATAAAAGAGCTCTAGATAGTTCCCATCTTTCTTTAAATTTCATCTAACCTCAACCTGACCTAATTTCTGATGAATTCGTTTGATAATCATTGCTGTTTTACTCTATGGATTTCTTCTCCTTGTATTCTCTAAGCACAAATTAGCTGTATATAACTCAAATCAAACAACAGCCTTGAACTCCGTTTAACTAGTAGCTCTACCACCTTTGATTGCTCATCCAAAGGATTTCCAAAATAAATGGCTTAGGGCTGTGTGTGATGGCGGTTGAGGCTTCAGAGCTGACTGTCAGAGTTTTGAAGAGAATGCTGTAATGCTGATAGACTCTAATCAGCAGCTGGCCAGTGAAGTTGCAGCTTTGCTTCACTTAATTTGCTGAATTCTCTTAAGGGCCACGTTCCTCTCAAGACTGAGTGAAAACACTTACCATAAAGTCTGTAAGTAAAAGCCAGACACAGTGAGAGCATGTGTATGATGGTTTTAGGCCTCCTTAAACAAAGAAACTGGAAATTAAGCATGGCTGGGAAATTAACTTTAAACTGTAGCAAACTACTCAAAATTAAAAAGAAGTGTGTACTATTCCTTTTAAAAAGGATAGTAAGTTACAAAACATAACTTGGTACGTTATACAATATGACAATTTTCTTCAAATGTACTCACCCTCAGGCCATGCAAGATGTGGATATGTTTCTTTTTTCTTTGTCAAAGCAATATTTTAGCATTACATTCGTTGCTCATCAACGGATCCTTTGCAGTGAATGGGTGCCGTCAGAGTCCAAACAGCTCATAAAAACATCACACAGCACCAGTGAATTAATGTCATGTAAAGTGAAAAATTGCATATTTGTAAGAAAGAAAGACATTATTTAGACTAGTCCATTATTTTTTACTTTATGAGTTCTCTATCCATAATATTGCTTTATTTATTTATTATGTTTTATTGTCTAATCTGAGTTAGGAGAGAGATGCACAGATCAAGCTCTTTTAACAAGCAAAAACAGTAGAAAACATTTCTAAGCAAATATGATTTTGATGTAGTAAGACAACAGGAGAAAGGAGGAATTGTCATTATGGATAATTAAAATTATGGTTTAAGGTTAAAATACCATAATGATGGATTTGTTCTTATAAACATGCAGTTTTTCACTTTACAACTCCAGTAAATTCACTGGAGTTGTATGAATTACTGTTATTTTTTATTATTAGCTACTTGGACTTTTTTTCTGACGGCACCCATTCACTGCTGTGGATCCATTGGTGAGCATTTAATGCTAAATTGAGCCTGAGGCTGAGTTTGCAGTGCAATATGTGTACCTCTTTGGGATTTTTGGATGGATCTATACCTGACTAGTGAAGGCTTAAAGTGAGTTTATACCAAATACAACTAATAAAATTGGTGGCTTTGCAGTCAGTCCACGTTCCAGTGCTTGTTTGTGATGCAAGAGTAGCTTGTGTCTTTTCCCAGTCCCTTTTTTTTTTTCTCCGTTCTCTATCAATAAAAATGTCACAAATGTCTCCCTCAATAAAATGCTGAAGAGTAGTATTAAACAACTACTGTAAAATATGTACAATGCTACACAGTGACTGGAAAAACGATTACTGTGTGACATGAAAGGATGAATTCATTTTCGGAGCTGGTTCATTGAAATGCACCGTCCGAAACAAACTAATTCTCTAAAATTAATTGGACTTCCCAGCGGTACTTGTGAGAGAGCGAGACACACTTTCTGAGAGAGTACATTTGATTATTGTCGCTGCTCACTCTGTTGTAAAGCTGTGTGAGCAATATGTGACATAAAAAAACAACAATGTAGTGCTTGTAAAAATAGCTTGTTACTGGAAAAACTGCACTTTTTGATGTGGCACTGTCATGCTACTGAAATATTTAACTCGTAGCAACCCTACTTCCAGTTAGCTGTCAGTCCCTTTTTTTTCATTTGTAGGTTTTACCGAGTGTTCTGCCCCTTTTAGACTGTAAATCTTGATAATAACGTTAGAGTCAACATGCCAGACACTGAATTGATCAAAGTCCACAGGACGTTGAATGAAAGAAGATTGTAGGAAGATTTAGAGCTTGTTCTGGTCGACGCAAACAGCTGTTACTGAGAAAGAGATGGAGCGTGTGCAATTGAAAGGCTTCCTTTTATTCAGCCAAAAAGAAAGGAGTTTAGTCAAGCTCACAAAACATACAGTATCATTACTGGGACGACTGCTAATATTTCTATAGAAACTTGAACTCTGTGTCCATTAATGGACAGGAAAGAGTGTGTTTGTTTGTGTGAAAATTGTACCATTGACTCTGATGTTTGGTGTCAAGCTGAAGTAAAACTAATGAACTGAGTCCAGAATATTACCAGAGGACTATTAGACTGGCCCTGTGAATGCTTCTTGGTAGGAAGGTGAGGATAATGAGGAGGGAGTCCTTCAATACCTGACACAATCTCACACTGAAATACAAACACCTGAGGTGACCTTTATATAAGGCCAGAGATGAATCAGAAACAAGTGTTTGACCGTGTGCCTCCTGTAAAAAAAACAACAAAAAAACATCGCAGATTATATTAGAGCTAAAAATAAATATTAAATAAGATGAAGTAAATGTCAAAGCTTTCAAGTTACATGAGGTAAAGTGTGAGTTGTTAGGTAATGCTAGATAATGAATATTATTCATCATATTTTAGATGTGATAACAGGTTGAAGATGATGATCGATTTTGTCTGACGGTACATTTGGCAATGCGGCAAACATTGTGAGAGGGAAAAACTGTCTGAATGAATTTACTTGCTTTTTATTATGTAATCACAAATGCATTGTGTCCACTGTAGAAGATAAAAGAACAACTGGAAAATATTGCTATTAATGTTGTTGTTTTTCTTTTTTGCATACATATTATTTGTTTGTTTGTTTTATTATTACTAAATAATAACATATTTATTCATGTATATTTACCCAATTATTATTATTTATTTATCATTTCTATTTTTATACTATTACTGTTATTGTTATTATTATATTTCCAGTTTCTTTGCATATTTTTTTTTATTTACATATAATATATTTTTTTATTGTTTACTTGTTTATTGTTTTTCTTTGAATGTTTTTATTTATTTATTATGGCTGTATGGTGTTGTAGAATTTAAGTGGTCTTTTTTATATATGCTTCTCCTGTTATTTAACATTCCACACAGTATGTATTATTGTGGAGGTAGGCTGTCTTTTACCTTGTTTGTTTGTTGCTCTATAGAACAGTCGAACAGTACACAAGGTTCGAAAGATTAAGAGTGAGAGATGGAGCAAACAATGAAAGGGGGAAACTGGGAGATGAGGTATACAGTGCTACATTCAATTATGGATTCACTTGTGGACTTGCTTGTGAACTTTCCATCTGTTACAAATTACTCCTCTCAGAGGCTTCAATTATTTCTTCTGTCTTCTAGCTAAAATTAATGACATGGTGTGTGGTGTAATCAGGGTTTGTAGAGTGCATGAATGTGGGAGAGAGAGAGAGAGAGAGAGAGAACATAATAACAGCACGTCCTTGACAAAGCTCTTAGTGACAGTGTATGACAGGACAACACGCAGTTTTTTTTTTTTGAAGAATGTAAAAACAATTCATATTTTCATTATGCCAAAATTAAGTTGTCAGACAAACAAAGGGAATGTGCAAGAATCACTGTAATTATTGCTCATGAAATTAAACACATTCCTATCCCTTTGTTTTAAAGTGCGTCACGTAACTTGTAACACTTTTCTAAGTGACCAAACTTATTTGGCGACACCCTGGCAACCACAACATCCTGGTAACATCTTTTTCTCCCCCCGATCTTGCTATTTCTGCAGGCAGTTATCCTTCTTTTGCCATATACACTCCCTAATTACTTACAAAAAGCATGTATGTTTTGTTTTTCCTCTGTATAAAAATATTTTATATGTTATTTACCTGCAAGACATAGTAACAAAGATCATGCTGAACTATTGCGTTTTTGACCTCTGTGAAGTGGGTCAGCTGTCAGAGATGCGGAAAGCAGAAAGAACGATGAAGAGAAGCTTACTTCAGTCCTTTTTTGTTTGTCAGTATGTGTGTGTGTTTGTGCTAGCGCATTATCCACAGTTGGTGGCAGGGAATGAAATAGAAAGAGAGAAACAAAGAGGTGGCGAGTTATGCTAATGTAATTTGGTTCTAACCATCCCTCAATGAAGCAAGTGCAGCTCGTTTGAAACGCTGTATGGATTGGTTTGTCATCAGCAGGCTGCTTAGATGAAAAAAAAGAATAGAGAACATAAGGGTGAAATAGAGCGTTGCCAAGTATATGGTAAATTATGCCTTTCTGGATTATTTTTCATATGGGCTTTATGAAGTGTAATGTTCAGAAGAGTCCTTGGCATATTTATCTAAGTCAGCCGATTCACAGAAGTCATTTAAACTTTGGAAAGTAAGAAACTGCAGTTTTTTGAGATTTTCCCAGAAGATATATTTTTAATAATCCTGTGCCAATATATATTGTGTGTACTCAGTCTTTTGTTTATTAACTTTTTCCTCACTGTCTTGACTGGGTTGGGTTCATCTGTGGTCAATTATTTATTTCAAAAATATATATTTCATTATAATATTTTTCTAACCTGGTTCTCAAGTAACATTTCTTATTATTATCAATGTTGAAAAGTGCTACTTAATGTTTTTGTGGAATATGTGATGCATTTATTTGAACTAGAAATATTTTTTAACAGTGTAAAAGTCTTTACTGTTACCTTCGATCATTTAAATGTGTCCTTGCTGAATAAAAGTATTAAAAAATACTGGTTTACAAAATACATACTCATCCTGGCTTCATATGAAGAGACAAATATGATAAATTATTTTTATACTTTTATAATTTCAGCCTTTTAAAACAATATTTTATCTATTCAGAGGCAATTTGCGGCTGAGAATGACAGATTGTGAGCATACAGTTATTGAATATCTAGCTTGACTTTCTCTCCTCATTGAGCGCTGAAGCTTTAAATGTCTCGGTCTCATAGCCATTCAGCCTCACTTTGTTTTCCCAGGAGTCTTTAGCAGCTGACCGCTCCATGATCTCATCACTGAAGGTCAACAGTCAAACCAGGAAGTGATTCTTTTTTATCGACCGGTTGTGGTAACAGCAAAAATAGAGGAAACGCTCCAGTGAAAAACATGGGGGTTTTCAGAAAGAAGGAGAGAGAGCTGACAAACAATGATCTGAGTATTGTATCCAAAGGGAAGTTATTCACAGGAAGCTGTAAAGACCTGCAGAGAGCTACAGCACTTTTTGAGTAAGGTTTGCGGCTGCTTTGAGCACTTGCACCTAAAGAACATTGAGGTTTGCTGCATGTTCATAGAAAAAATATTGGTATTTATTTGGCCACTAAGTATGATGTTTTAGATAAAGCTTTTAACTATTTCTAGATTATTATGATCGCAAAACACTGTTGTTTAACACTGACCACCTGCAATTAGTTCTTTGAAATGTGCAAAATATTTAGTTATTGGAACTTAAGCAGAAAGCGTTTGCCCAGATTTTTTTATGCCAATTTAAAGCCGAGACAAGTTAACACCAGTTGCCGAAAGTCGGAGCCAGTCTGGAGATTTGACTTGACAAATTTGTATAAAATCGCAGTGTGATGAGCATTTTACCTTCAGAATTTGATTCCATCCAGTCAGAGTTTTTAGCCCATTGTACAGCACCTTTTGCTTTCATTTGTAATGTGTTCTAGCAACAATTAATGTGTTTCTGTGTGTAGAATGTAAATGTGTTTCTGTGATCAAGAAAAGTCTGGTATTTCAGTATAATGTATGATGTACATTTTTCTCTCTGTAATTATTTACAAAGTCAGCAAGTGTATAATGGTGTTTTAAAATCTGCTCAGATTTTTTTGTTTTTAAAATTGTGTAGTGTTTACCAGCCTTTAGCTGGGTACCAGGTGCAAAACGAGCCTTCTTCTAGCTTTTTCCTGTTTTTTCAATTCTCATTTGTCATTTTCTCCCTCTGTCATCTGTCTTTGTTACTTTTGCTCTACACTAGCTAACAACAAGCTGACCAAACAAAAGCTGGGCTAGCTGTTTTTTGTGCTAGACATCTGGATCAGAAAAATGCAGAAAGCTCTGCAGTGTACTTACTCACAGATGTTTTGAAGCCTTACAGTCATTGCACACTTAGGCTTTTACATGTGACAAAAAAGCAGTCGAATCTCATCCCAGTCTTCCAGTCTGACTGATCATACGCAGATCAGATGTACCATCATAAATAAGACAGAACAGAAAATGCCAGAAGGTTGGTCAGACCTGTGTAATGAGCCAAAGAGGAGACTCTATTAAACTAGTACAGAAGCATCAGTGAGTCTTCAGGGAGACAGAGAGAGAGAAAAAATAGACAGAGAAAGCAGTTAATGGCGTGGAAACCGACACAGAGAAATAGCACATATTTACAAGAGCCAAGAGCCGAAATCTGCTAAATTGTATTCAAGTGTGAACGCCCTTTTCTTCTCAACTAGTGAAGTAGAGGATCTGTGGTTTGAAGAAGTTCTTAATGATCATGAAAGCTACAGTTTCACTCCCCCCAGCTGAGAACAGAGTTTCAGGGCTGTCATTTGTTATTTATCATCAAGTGAGTCACAGATTTCCTCAGTAAGGATCACTCAACATCTGTACAGTTCAGTGAACTGCTTTGGCTGTTACAATAGTAACACAACATGAAACATTAAGTATAAACATCCCAACTTATAGTAATGGATGCTCAGTCAGACAATGCAGAGTTGTTGGCTTTACAGGTTAGATTAGACCATGGCTAAGAAAGGCAGGGGAGCAAATATTGTTAAAATACAATAAAAGAAAGAATGGGAGGAAAACAGAGAAACAAGTGTGAAGTGGTGCAGAATGAAATGAAAATGGTTTATTGGTGATATAGATGAAACATACTATACTGTTTTTATTGTCTAAAACTGTTACTGGGTCATTGTTTTTTTCACTCAACTGACTTCAAAACTGATTCAGTGAGGAAAGGAACAAAGGAGTCACTGAATGAGAATGGAACAAGTGAGTCATTGAATTATTCACTGAACTGATATGTTCATCTCTAGTTGCTTTCAATTGAAGATCCAATGCTTTTTTCCTTTTTTGGGGGTGGGGTGGGGGGGTATGTCAGTAACACTTTTATTTTAAGGTGTCTTTGTTACAAATTTTACATGTAATTGTTATTTTAACAATTAATTACGCACTATTATGCACTATTATGCACTATATTCAAGTAATACATATTATTTAGTATGTATACTTACAATGTAACAAGGACACCTTAAAATAAAGTGTAACCAATATTTCTATTTGCGTTGCAAAAAGTAAAGTAAACAGAAATATTGTCTTAAATTTATTTTATTTTATTTGAACCATTGAAAGCACCATCTTAAACAGAAGAACAGAAATGCTGTTGGTGTGGATCAATTAAATACTTTTTTACTTTCTTATAGGCAAAAAAACAGATTTAGTTTGGTTTATCTGGCTAGTTTCGAGAAGCATTTAAATAGAATGTTTAGAAACATGATACAACTTGAAACTAAATAAAAAGCCCTAAAGACTGGATTTGAAGACCAAGTTTGCAGTATGTTGCATGAAGGAAGACACACATGCTTCATGGATGACAGGATGGTGTGTTCTTCAAGGAGAACTTCAGCATACTGGCTGTTCTTTGAATCTATTCTCCACAGACACACACAAACAAATACAAAGACAGATACACACTGAACCTCAAACACCCTAGAGAGCCTGAAAACAGACCAAAGGAGCTGGGCTTTCTTGAGATCTTTCCACATACAGATACAGAGATGCATACATGACAGAAGCCACAGAAGGAAGTTTACCAAGGAATGAGAAAGAGAAAATAAACATCAAATGTTCTTAATTAGTATTTCTCTCTGGTTTTCCAGTGAAAAACAAAAAACTCAACATCTTCAAAACAAAATAAAATTTGCTCAAGAAGCAACATGCTGTGATTATGTTTTTTTTTACTCGACTAACAATTATTTTTCTTGTTTTAAGCAACGCAATTAACTCTTTTTTTTAAGTACTTAAAATAAAACATTTACTGAAAAGGCTGTTTAAAAGGAAGATTTGATGTGGATGATTTTGGCACACATTCTCTTACAAATGAGTTTACTTTTGTGAAACATCTTTTCTATATTTGATTTCTTTAAAAACAAATACCCTTAAAAAGAGTTTTTCTCCATCATTTATTGGAACTGTTAAAATAACACAAACACAAACATGTTAATTCGATTTACATGATAGCATTGAATTTTTGGAGTCTGTTGATGCGATAACTTAGAAAAGCCCCTGTTCTTCTATATCTTCTATATGTATATATATATATATATATATATATATATATATCTGTGTTCTCCAGTGTGCCTGTGTGTGTTTGTTTTAAATATAAGCTAATGTGTAAAGCATTGGCTCTTGCAGACATACTGAACCCAGATGGTGAGAATATAGAAAAATATTTCTTTAGCCTGAAGGATTTCATCTTGTCCTTCATCCTCAACCATCCCCCATCTCATCCCATTAAGTGAATCTTGTGTTGTGAATCTTAGTGTGAAAGCTAAATCAATTGGAGACACAGCAATGTGTGGAAATGGAATTAGGTCTTCAGACCACTCTTGTTGCCTGTGTGTGTGTTAGTGTGTATTTGTGTGAGAGATGGTTTACTACAATGTTGGTGTCTACTGTGGTAACACGCTTCAACCCAGAGAGAAGATGAGAGAGAGGGAGAAAAAACTTTATAAAATAAACAAGATTACCTCAAAATAGAGAGATGGAGAGAAAAGGCAAAAGAGAATCAGGTCTTGCTACATTTTCAGCATCTGACACAACTTGCTTCATGTTTGTAAGATACCACATCTAGTTAAAAATGGTGCTTTTAAAAATGGTCCCCATTCACAGTATTTCAGTCTCTGCTGCAGTTGTCACTTGTGTGTCCATTTTAGAGCCTGTTAGTGTCAGAAAGTGCAGTAATGGGCACTTTTAATTTCCTGCAGAGCAATGAACTGTCTAATTAAAGGGGCCAAATGATGTTCAAGACCTCTTGCACTTTCTCTCTTCTCCAGTGAGACTTCATGCTTCTGCTTAAACGTTTCGGAGCTCATTTTCCCCCTGACTGTTAAAATTGTATTAGTCAGATATGAAGTCAATTAACAGTCTAATAGAATAGAAGGGTACGAAAAGAAGTATAAAGCCTGAGCTTCAGTAAATTAATAGTACCAAAAATATTAATATGGTTTTTTGGTGATGTCACTAGTGGGTTTTTGGACAAATTGCAAATGTCTTTTCTCATATACACCATTAAAATACTGTGTATTTTTGTAGGGATGTACCATAGTGTTGTCATGGTATTCTTTGAAGTGCTAAGCAACATGACTATAAATGGTAATATGGTATATGTCAAAGTAAGTGCCGTAGTACTACCATCTGGTGTCATCTCTGCACCATGGTATTCACGTGACACAGATTATGACTAAATGTGACACAGACAATATGTTTTACAGTAAATAAACTGTATAAAAATATTTTACTGTATATCCATAATTTTGTCATTGTACTGTCATCACAAGCAAGGTGTCAAAGGTCACTGTAACCTGAAAACCAATGGGAAACGAGAGTGCCACAGCATCTAGTGAATTTATCACGATTAACCTGCGAACAAACCTGTAATTAGATTGTTATCTACATATAATGAAAGTCAGCGGGCTGTAAAATTTCAGGGATCGATGGTTATTGATTTCAGTCATACTGTTGACTGCAGAGTGCAGACTAATTACAGATGGAGGCATTTTATAGTACATATTTCTTCATTTATTTACTTTGCTCAGAATGAATTCGCTTTTAGAAAAAAGCCACCTGAGGTGATCTTTTAATGAGTGTTTGATGTACAGTATCTGAACTCTGAGGAAATAAATAAACATGCTGTGTATGCATGAGCTGGTCAGAACTAATTGCGCCCATTATAGATCTGTGGCAGAATTTGAAATTATACATCTGTAGCAGAATATATATATATATATATATATATATATATATATATGTGTGTGTGTGAGTGAGTGTACACCCAACCTACATTTATTCAATCAACAATATAGATATGACAACTTAAAATAACTGAAACAATTCAAAAAATGATTGCTGTCAAATGATTCATCCAAAATAAATGTTTTTGTTTACATTATGTATGTACTGTGTATATTTATTATATATATTTAAATGCACACACATACAGTGTATATTTTAAAAATATTTATTTAATATAATAATATTTGTATATGCATTTATATTAGTTATTTATATTATATATATATATATATATATATATATATGTATATATATTTTTTTATATATATATATATAAACATAATATATTTGAATAAAATATATACATGCACAGAATTTAATTATGTTTGTAACATTCTAAAAGTTTTTACTGTCATTTTTAAATTATGTTTCATAACAAATTTCGTGAGGACCTTGTACGAATGATTAACCAGCTGCCGCCTATCTCCATATTACCTAATTACCCTATCAGAACTAAAGCTTCCTCTTTAAATACCTCCAACTTCCTCTCCCTCGTTCTTTGCATCCATCCGCAGCCCCTTAAACCACTTAAACTGGGAACCGGGTGTTTCTAGGCCAGAGGAGAACTGGCCCTCACTAAGCTAGGTTCTTCCCAAGGTCCCTTCCAACTATCGCTCCTTCAAACTGATTTTGCCATCCTAGCTATTTAGCCATCCCACCCTCCTCCCGGGTGACCAGGGTGGTCTCTGAGCTCTACCCAGCCCTCGCCTCCTAGGGGTTGATCACCTAGGGCTCGTGGTCCGCCGGGCTCTCCGCCTGCTCCCTGGACAGCACGCCACACATGCTTACTATTGGTTATTTAATGAGGAAGGGGGAACTTGTGAATTAAACTAATGCATCTTGTTGGCCTTTTAAAGGTTATATATTTGTATGTGTATATATATAGGCTATAAAATAATTTCGACTTAGTGGAGCATACAAGTATTTTTTATTCACTGCTTGATTCCTCTGAGCATGTTTCACCTCTTCACCCATCCTCTGTATGTTCTGGGCTGGGATTTCAAGGGGATTGAGTTGAGGATTAGAGAAGCTCAGCATTTCATATCTCAAGACACTGAGTCAAGATCTACTTCACGTAAACGCACACACATAACACTGCTCTCTGGCCTTTTTAGTTGATCATTAGACAAGTTGCACTTCTCTGCAGGTTTATTAGAGGATGTCTTTATAAGTATTGAAGTGCTTACGGTGCTGTCTGTGAGAAAGTTCATATTGCCCTCTATCAAACACCCTTTTGTAGGTCACTGTGCCTGTGCGTACTGAGGTAACTGTGTAGTCAGAGTTATTCCGGGACGTCAAAAATGATTCACAACATGAAATATTAAAATAGCAAGATTATAAGTTATTGACAGGGGTCTAACCAAGCATGTTTTTAAATTCCTTATTATCTCACCACTCTATGAATACATTATGACATGAATGTCTTCAGGCAAAACAGACAGGGAAGTATGGCGCGTGCAGTTATTAAGAAACCTGCTTATGTCTCAGAGTAAAAGTATAAAAAGTTACTGTGAGTGTATATCTTTATTTTGCAGTGAGTTTTTGTATCTCACAATATGACTTCACACCTGGTCTCGTGGCATAAACATACACGGAGGTACTTTTTAGCGAGATGTGAAATATGTACCAATAAGTACATATCACTGCAGTTTCCCAAAAAAAATTGAACACTAGAGGCAGAACAATTCAGATGCCTTTTATGTACTGTGGGCCGTGGCGCTAGAGAGCACAACAGACAAGTGGATGGTTGAACACAAAATCCCCGAAGGGTGGATTTATTGG
>JAUYWG010000053.1:13262520-13290129 GCA_034779775.1 Enteromius afrohamiltoni
GAACGATTGGCCCGGGCAGATGAGTTCCAGGTGCCGTTAGTTTGTTGCCAGGGCGGCGCTGATCGGCGGCCGTCACAGTACGTTTGGTACGTATTTTGCGTCTCACTAAAAAGTGTCCGCAGGTACGTTTATGCTATGAGACAAGGTTGCTTTATACAAAAAATTACTTTGTTGCTGTTGTAACTTTAACTTAACTTTTTTATTAATTCCAACTCTGGATCTCAACTGTGATAGAGATTAAAACATATTTTCTCATAACTTAATTATTTATTGTAAACTTAATCTCACAATTAACTTGCAGGCGTACAGTAAATGGTTTTCCATGCGGAGTTATGCATGTACTTCTCTTTTCATATACAGTCTTGAGCTTTCAGTGGCCTGTTACAAGGCCTACAACTTGCGAACATGGTGTAGACCGCTCGAGGCTTGTTTCGTACTCCAGCCTTAGTGGACTTTTTCTTTTGTAACCACACTAATTGGCATATTACACCACGTTCAGCATTTATGATTCACACTTCCCTGTGGACGAACTCCCACATTCCCTTGCTCATCGCTCTGTGGCACTGAGGGGAGTCACGCCACGTTTGGGATTCGGATTCGGATGGCTGTCACACCAGTTCATCCCCAAGAACATCAAAGACTTTCGACTAGAGGCTTTGAAGTTCCTTCCAAAACAAGGAACCGTTCCTCCACTGGCATGTGGATCAAATGGAGGAGAATGGGAATTGGACTGGAGTGCTGTCATTACTGAAAGATGGCCTAATGATGTTAAACCAAAAATGACTGTTCTCACAGCGACCATGGAGGCAGCAGCCCCCGTACTTGAGGGAGCTGAGCTGGTGTGTTTTACTAATATGCTAGCCCAAGGTCTAAACCAGTCAGGTTCATGAGGCGAATTCGAAATGAAGTTTTGCCCGGAGAATACAAACAATGGATCTGTTTTCATATCCTGATGTTCATTTGATGAATGTGTGTGTATACAAGGGCATAATTATGGCACGCATATGCTAAAAGGAGAAATATGAGGAGTGTGAGGTCTGTCAAGGTGTGTGTGTGTGTGTGTGTGTGTGTTTAATAATACTAATATGCTTCTATAACAGAGTATTTCTTCACAGTTTGAAACAGTACTTTTTTTCAAAAGAATACCCTATTATTTTGACTTTTTAGTGAACTGAATCATCATTAATTTGCTTTTTAAATACAAAACACTTCATTTGGGCTTAAAATAAACTAGGTTACATAGAATAATTCTTGAAAAAATTCCCTCGTTTGATTTTTGTCCCAGCAGCTGGTCTCTAGAGTTCTTTTGTATAAAATTTTAAGTAGGATAGCTGATTTAAATTTTGCTTACATTTAGGTTACAACAAATTTCAGAATATTCAGAATATGCATACACATACACATACTGGCCCTTTAAGAGGATCTGCTTATGTTGTTCAGGTGATTACATTTGGATTTCATCATGTCAGCGTCATGTCACATATCACTCCGTCGTCTCTTCCAGCAATGTCTGGGTAGAGTTTGACATGCTTGCAAAACACACACTCAATGCTTGCAAGCACAACTCATCCTTTCCCCCTGTGTTTCTGTGAGCCACTTTGTTCACACATGCACATATACGTACTTAACCAGCATTCCAATTGGAAAATTATTTGCATCTACAGTGAGATTCAAAATAATATTTAAAAGGAGAAATAAAAAGAGTTTTAGGATTTTGGAAAATGGCGCATATAATTTTTGGAAAATTTAGCTAATAAGAAACATTTTCTTAAGTGGAATTTTGGATCCCATTGCATTTATGCCCATATGTTTAGGTGGGTCATCATTTAATCTGGTGGATCTGTTGATCATTTTTATGATCCTAACACGTGCCCCACTTTTCCTGTGCATCTTCTCTACTTACTGTCTGACACACTTCCATAATCTGTTCTGTTATGATAAACAAGATAAATTTGGATAAATTTGAGCTTTAGGACTGAAATGTGACGATGCTTTAAGAACGAGTCTAAAATGGCTTTTTGTTTCAGAAATTCTTCATTTTATATTCAAACATAATCTTGTAAATATTCTTTTTAAAAAATACTGATTTTCTTCACAGGGAAGACATTTATGCAGTGCTTAATAGATTTGTGTGTTTGTGTGTGTGTTCTCTTCTAGCGGCCTGTTCGCCAGCCATTACACTGAAAGGCATTACAGGGAAGATGGACAAACTGTTATGAGCACTCACAACTCTACGGTACGTTAAACAGTCTTACACACATTTATCTTTTGGCATACATGCATCCAAGTGAGATAATGGATATTAATTGTTGTCCCATTTCAAATACTATTAGAGGAATTAGACCAACTTGTAATACATCTGGGTTATTTCAAGCAAAAAATAACATGAGTAAATGATCATCATCATTTACTCACTCTTCCTTTATATGATGTGCAGTCCAAAGCCCAAGCTGCTCTTTTAGATACACTGAAAGTGGATGGGGACCAAACGCTCTCAAGGTTCTCAATAAAGTAAAAAACATTGAGTTCTAATCGCAAAGTTGTATATAATATTTAACTTTCTGTATATTTAAAAAATTCTGAGTCTTACAATGGCTTTACAGTATGTGAGGAATAGCCTGAATTTTAAGTATTTTTTACTAAATAAATCTAGACACTCTCAGCTTTCATTGAATTTAAATGAGTAGCTTGGCCATTTAGCTAAAAAAACTAGCTAAATGGCATTTTAAGGGAGGATTGTTTTTAAGTTTAAGAAGGGCATGAGGTTGAAACGAAACTGTGAATTTTAATTTTGATTGAAATATTCCAAGATTGTTGTCAAATATGATGCTCAAAAATCTTTAAAAGCTAAACTTGTCTGGCTAGTGCTTTAGCTTTCTGTGACTGGATGTTTTCCCAGAAAAGCTGATTAATCTTCGCTGTGATGTCATGTTGACACGAGGACAGCGTGTTGACATTATTGCCAGGCCTGATTTGAATTGTCTGCTGTGTCTTTTGTACTTTTATAATTAGACTAGTGCTAAGAACCGCAACTGACAGCTTTGACAACATGTTGCTATACCCCCATTCCCGGTCGCACATATGTAGGCTTGACAATATTATTCCTGCTAGGCATTTTTAGCTCTTATTCATAATCGATTAAAGCTGTCCAAATAGCCATGAACGTCTTTTGTCTTTAAAGCTGAGAAGGTATTAAAAAAATGCAACCGTTGTAAAGGATTAATTCATCAAAAGTAGGTAAAACAGCTTGACAAGGCTTTAGTATGAGTGGTAATAAAACGGATACTTGATTGGCAATCTTATTTGCACAAAGGAAGAACATACTTTAATTTATTTTAAAATGAAAAATCACATGCAAATAAACTGAAAAAATTGAATAACAATGAGAAAATACTTCAGAATCAATTCTTTGACTGGAAGTTAGATTATACAAATGATTTATGTTTTATTTAAGAACTGTTTTTTAAATATTATATTAAAGTATGAAATTAAGATTTTATCCTTTAACTTAAAAAAAAAAAGCCAAAAAAGCTAATTTCTCAGTAGAAACCTGTGTGAACTGTCACCCAAGGCAGACACATAAAAAAACAGCCTAACATTTTTTTCAGACAGTTTTAAAATCAGGACATTTTGAAAGAAAAATGGCCTGCTTTTACTAATATAAGTCTCAGACTTCACTTTGCTGGCCTAGTGGATTATTTAACAGGGCCATTAGCTAGTCAGTCATCATTTTTAGCTCTAGCTGTTTAGATATCCTACATCTATGGCTGTTTCTGGTATGCTCTTTGCTATTCTTGGTCTGTTAAAGCTTAAAGATGTGGAAATGGTAGCCACAAAAATTCCCTCAGACCGGTGACTTTTGATGTGAAGAATTTTTGCCATCAGGCGAGGATTGCTTTTGACAGAGCGGTGTGTTTTTGAATGGTTTTGTCTGTCTGCGTGCGTGAGTGTGTGTGAACATTTGTGTGAGTGATGGCAGTTAGACCTCCAGCCTGTGGCTACCGATTGGTATTTCCACATGAAAGGTCTTTGGGGGCTTGTGCCAGCCATAACAGGGAAGAATAGTTTCCTTGTAAAATAGACCAACAAAGTGTGTTTTTCAACGACAAGCAGCTGCTTAAAGATAACTTTTGCTACGTGGCACTATGCTACATGATCCCCCCAGATCAACATTATCTGGCATTATCTTGCACCTGAACAGGATCTCAGTTAGTAAATGATCCAATTTTATGGTTAATTGATTTCGGAAATGACCCCACTTTAACTTGATCTTTTGGACAAGATTTAGGTTTTCATGTTGTCACATCTGGCTGTTGGGTCAGGGAAATTCTGCTTTTTTTTATGTCCGGATTCTTATAAAGCAATTTATACATAGAAGTGAATTTTGATGCATATTATTTCTGTCCTAAAACCATTTATACCATTTAATTGCAATAATATCTGTCTTAATACTGTACTGATAAAAACTTGATGGTTTGGCTTGCTTATTAATTAATTCATTACTTATTTATTTATTTATTTTAGCTGCTTCACTGCTACTGTAATTAAAATTGGAAAAATGTTTCTTGGACATGCAGAAAGATTTTATTACAGCAACAGGAAGACCCCATCACACCCTCAAGACTGTGTCAAGATCAGTAAATCTTGTAAAATATCAGATAATTGGACCTTTTTTAACAACAAGGACAATTCAGGTTGTAAAATTGGATGTAGTGTGTCTCTTCTAAAACTTAATGATGTTTGTTAATTAATTATTTATAATATTTCTTAAAACATATTTTTTTAGCTGTACCACATGCACAAGATTTTTCACGCAAACATTTTTGAAAACCATATGAAATCAGCATGAATAGAAAGAGTATATTTCCAAGAACCTGACATATATTTTTTCAACTTTACAAGGACTTTTCCTATTCTTCATGCAGATTAATTGCTATTACCATGGTGAAGTGCAAGGATACACTCACTCTGATGTCAGTCTCAGCACATGCTCGGGTATCAGGTAAGCACAGTACCACCATCGTAATGTCCATGTTTCTCATTATGTACTATAGGCGGTAATTTAAACCATATTGAATTCCAATTTTCTAAGTCGTTAAAAGTTCTTAAACAAGTAGTTTAGAGCATGTGTGCTTTAGTGTGGAAAGCCATTACGCTAAGCCTTAAGTTGTCCAACATTTATTACCTTGCTATTGTTTCCAGTGGACTTCACAACTCTTCCTGTGTGAAGGTTCATTTAGAGTCCATAAAACCGTGAGATTAAACATCAATAAATGCTTTAGTATCATCCCATGCTTCGTTGTACTGAAGATCAGCACATAAAGTGACTAAAAGCCTTTAATATGTCATGAAAAACTTAAGCAATGTTGTTAAATATAATTAGAAGGGGCATGTGGCTACAGTAAATTTGTCGTGGAAGCACAACTTTTACAACGCAATTGGTGAAGATGAAGTCAAAGCTGTGAAGCAAACCCAAGGTCTCCTGCTTGTAATTACAAAACACTTCTACCAGAAGTCTTTACTTTATCTTCATTATCACAAGCCTGGAGACGTTCAGGTAGGCAGATATTAAGGCCGTATTTGAATAGAGGTTACTGTGAATCAAGGCCGAGGTAAATGTGATCGTGGCTTTTTTCCCCACTGGTGTGGGGGTGTGAGATGGAAATTGTTACGTCTGAAGATGCTGAAATATGCAATACTGTAGATCATATTGCAATCCTGCTCAGTACTTTCAGGTTTCATATTAGCAGCTTGGTTATAAATTGCAAGGAGGGTATTATCAGATATAATTTAAATTATCATTCCTTCTGCAAGCATCGTTTTGAACTATCAGTATGGCTCCAGATCTTCATCTGTTTTATCTTGTTATTATATTGCAAAGTGAAAACTCACTCTTCATCTTGCAACCTAATTTTGCAGCGGTGGCTCTTATACATACACCCTTCATATTCAATTATCACTCTACAGTATCTTTCAAAATGTCTTTTTTCACTGTTATTAAGGATATCACACATTTGAAAATGCAGGCTTTTCGCTTTCTGGTGAGTAATGGGTTATTGGTCATAGAACTGGGTGAAGAAATTCAATTTTATACAATCCAGTGTCATTCTGCAGAAAAATCCATATCCACCCATTTCCCAAATGGGATGAAGACAAACGAATGGACTTATTAGAACTGGATTTATTGACTGTAGAGTTTATTAGATGGTGGAAGGTCATCTGGATTTAATTTTACAATGAAATTGTGCTGATAAAAATATAATTACATTAGAATTAAATCTTTTGATCTCAGAGTTCATATCATGTCACTGCAGCATTTAGCCAAAATGCAGACTTGCATGATTTCTCCAAATTCAGTTTTCCCATTTACATAAAAAAACCCCCAAAAAAACAGGGCAAATTATCATTAGAGCACAAAAAAGCAATAATAAAAGCATCAATGGCAGAGGAAAATTCTGCAGGTGATTTACTAACAACGCACACAGAACACAAACACAGCCAAATCTTCTCCATAGTGACCAGCACAATTAACCAACAGCATACCATCTGCTTTAAGATGTGCTTTTTTGGACATTAAATATTAGTGCAAATATTAATAAATTGCATTGCATTTATTTGAATACTTTCCTGAATGGAAACTCCTTCAAATGCACATTCAGAAAACTCAAAAAATGAAACAGTGTCCAACGTCATTTCAGTGTTAATTCTTCACTGCTCATCTATAAAAAGTCTTTACAGTACTATTTTAATTCCAAAAAAATCCCTGGCTCAAGCCCTTAGAGCAAAATGCTTCCTGTGCTTTAAGAAAATTAACTGCAAGTTATAACATATAGCTTAATTTTTTTTTTTTTTTTTTCAAAGTGATGCTTGTCCATGTTTACCTAACGGGACACAATGCTGAAATTGTTTCTGTGTGTTTTTTATATGGTGTTCTGCGTTGTTAGTGGGGCATTGCTTGGTAGGTGCTTATTGGTACATGTCAAATGAGCCCATCAAGTCTCTAAAGCTCTGGGGTCATGTCACCGTTTTTACTGAACCATGTTTTATCTCAAGACGTTCCAATGCTTTGGTTATTTGTCCTACACAAACTCACAGATTCACTTCAGAAAGTTTATTAAAGTTTATTACTTTTATTGATCGATGGAAACATTTATTTGGACTTGAAAATCTAAACCCCATTCACTGCCATTACAAAGCTTGGAAGAGCTGGGACATATATAACATCAATTGTATTCATTTGAAAGAAGAAAGTTATATATAGTACACCTAGGATGATTTTAGGGTGAGTAAATCATTGGACAATTTTCATGTTTCAGGTGAACTATCCCTTTAAGAATGTTTCATTAATTCAATCTCTTTTCAAACCCTTATCAATGTCAAAACCCTTCATAGCAAGCCAAACAGCTTGAGATACAATTCTTATTACAGAACAGGTTACACACTAAGCTTTAATGCTTTATTGTTAAGTTTGATTAATAATAATAGTGATGCTTTTCTTGTGCCACAAAAGAAGTTGTCTGTTACTTTGCCAGTATGTTTTGCTTCACTTTTTCCCAAGTCTCAATCTGAATTCAATTCACAGAGGGTTTATCTTACTTGAAAATAAAACACTGATGGTGGAGCCAGCTTTTGAGCCAGCAAATGACACCCACGTGATTTATGAAGGGCATCACCTACACTTCCCCTCCGGAACCTGTGGACACGGACACAACATATCGACTGTCAGCCATATGAGCGCTGGAGAACTGCCACAATCATTCAGCACAAGGGTATGAATGCGATCCGTCAACGACTGTCGATGTAGCAGCTATTATAACAGTGTTTTGTTTTGAGAGTGTCACTTTTTTTTTTTTTTGTCTCGAGGATGAATTAACATGCATCATTCAGCGTGTGATGTCTTTGTTAATGCAGATGAGAGGATTGTGGTTGCCCTCACTTCCCATGCATGCTTAAACAAGATTAGAGAGCTCGGCGAGACATCAAAGGTTAACAGACGATCCCAACATAACAGACTTGACATTGAAGATGCTCTTATCACAACATAGCTGTATATACAAGATATTGAGACACCATTGTATTGATTCCAATGGATAGAAGCAGATAGAGGGTTCTGTTATACTTTTATTTATATAGCGCTTTTAACAATACAGATTGCAGCAAAGCACTGAACATATATAGGAGAACAGAGTGATGGTAATGCATAATGACCAGATTAAACTATTTATTTATCAAATGCAGAGACAGTCTCTGTAGTCAAAACGACGATAATCACTAGATATTAGATGCCCCCAACTAAGCAAGCCAGAGGTGACAGCGGCAAGGAACCAAAACCCCATCCAGGAAAAAAAAAAAAAAACATCCATGAGGAATCTTGATAGTGTCACCATGGTGACTGCAGAACTGCTAGTCGAAGTTATAAAGAACTGAAAGTGTTACAAGGAGGTTAAAGGGACCGATCAGTGTGGTCACTTGTTAGTTCAGCTATTTTTGGTGGTAGCATTACCGAATCAGCTTTATTACATTGAACTAAATAATTGTACCTTATAATATAAGTATGCTTTCCTGTCTTTATTGACTGACTGTAGGAAAAAGCATTTGAAGGCTTACAGCCCTGGCAAGAGAAAAGGATCAGTTCTTGTCAAGTGAAAAATTTGTTTAAACCCAATTTTGGTAATTGTTTGAATGACTTCCTCTGTGCTATTTTTTTTTCTTTTTGGTTTCATGGTTAATTGGTTTACCCACAGCTGCTATCTGCATGTCATACCCACAACTTACACAACCATAACAAATTTTAGTTATATGATTATTTATGTACACGTTCTTGAAACAAAAAAATGATCTTTAAAGTCCTGGTACACATGATACTGCATGTCGCCCATTCTTGTGATTTAACATCCAAATGTAATTATCAAGTTCACATAAAAAGCAGGGTTATTATCATTTAGTATGATAACAGAATATATCACAAGTTTATGTACTAGCAAATATAGATTATTGTTTTTTATTTAATTTACCTGAAATTAAAATGAAATCAAAGACTATAATATACGATACTCCAACACTAACAACAACACTAGCTTAAAATTCAGTTTTTCATGCCTTTTTAAATATATATTGTTTTTGCAATGCCAATACTGTATATAGAGGTACTGTAGTTAATACACAAATTTAAATAAAGTAAAAATATTAATTGTTTCAGGTGGCTTTTAATGAATCAGTTGAGTGATTCATTCACCAAGTTGCTTATTCTACACAAAAACATATTTTTAAAAAGTAGATCTAGTAGTGAATTAATCTGCATGTAATTTGATTAACACATTTAAAAGATTAAAAGCTGGTAATGAGCCTTTTATCCAATATTCTTTTGTCAAGTAAAATCACTGACATGCTCTTTGCTTTTCGGCAGCGTAAACGGGATGTTCAGAAGACCACCAAATACGTGGAGCTCATCATTGTAGCAGACAACAGAGAGGTAGGACAACTAACACAAAAAGTTGCAAGACAAGTTATCACAGTATTGTAAGTGCTCCACCAAACCGTTTAGCACAAGAAAGAAAAGAAAGAAGAATGAAGGGAAATGTGCTGTAATACCCAATTGTATTTGGTTGACTACTGTGCAGTATTTGGGTTACGGTAAAGTTTTGGTTCTTTGTTTCACCTTAGTAGGCCAAACCAAAAGCAGGTCATAGAGGGTGGGACCTGACAGGAAGTAGGGCAATGCTCCCAAATGATCAGACAGGAAACAGGAAGTGTTGTGTATAAAGTGAACACTGGATGTGGGAAAAGGAAACTGGGCAACAAGAAAGCTATCATGTTATCCGCACAGCTGTCTGAATTTGTGTGTGTGAGGGAGAGAGAGAGTGTGTCTCATGCAACACAATTTGACTAAAAAGCCTTATTCATTCTATTAATTCAGTTTATTTACAACTAAAACATACGCTGACAGGCGAAGCAATGCTTGACCGAATGTGGCCGGCTGTCACACTTGCACATACTCATTTTATTCTTTGATTGCTATTGTTCAGTGCCTCTACCCTGCTGTAATGGTCACTTTCAAGTGCTCTTAAGAGTGTGCCATCAGACACACTTCTGATAACGCCCCTACATATGACAGCCACTCAGAGGCTCCTGCATTGTTTAAAATTCCATCTAGACTCTTGTCTTATACCTGTAGGAGTACGGCGTTCATCTAACCTTTGTCTTTTCTTTCCCTCTTTAGTTC
The DNA here is from genome assembly GCA_034779775.1 of Enteromius afrohamiltoni. Taxonomy (NCBI): domain Eukaryota; kingdom Metazoa; phylum Chordata; class Actinopteri; order Cypriniformes; family Cyprinidae; genus Enteromius; species Enteromius afrohamiltoni. The sequence goes on from JAUYWG010000053.1 coordinate 13,272,743, forward strand.
CAGAAACAAGGAAAAGATGTGGAGAAGGTTAAACAAAGGCTAGCCGAGATCGCCAATTATGTGGACAAGGTATTAAATGCTATTCTTTACCCGAATTAATGGAAATGCTTGATTAGATGTCTACAAAAATAGAGACCTGATTGTCAGAGGTGAATGTAGTACAGCTGAGGTAAAGGATGAGTATTTTTAGATTAGGTTCAATTTACTAATGGCCAAACATACTGCTGTGTCAATTGATGTATTATGTGTTCTCTCAGTTTTACAGAGTGTTGAACATCCGAGTAGCTCTGGTGGGACTGGAGGTGTGGAGTGATGCCGATAAGTGTGCAGTCACCCAAGACCCCTTCACAACGCTGCATGAGTTTTTGGACTGGAGAAAACTTAAGCTGTTGCCACAGCGGCCACATGATAACGCTCAACTTATTAGGTGTTTTAGATTCTTTACCAATTGGTGCTCTAACACCATGTAATAAACAAAAGCTAACTCAGTAATATGCTCATATTACAATGTGTTGTTGCAGTTAAAAACACTAGACGCAGGGCAAAGGAACAGTAAAAATTGCTAAGCCCAGTGACACGTTTTTTAACTCAAGCTGTGTGAGACGCTGCAGAAGACCACATCAACCTAGCACATTTACATTTAAACAATGAAAAAGCTGAACAGAGCAATATGAACGGAAGTGAATACTAACAGTGTTGTGGAGAAAAATAAATGTAATTGTAATTTGTTACAATTGCTGAGAAAAAAAATGTGTAATTAAAAAAACTTCGACTGGTAGTGAATATTCAGCACAGATTATGGGAAGTAATATTAAAGTAATATTAAAATTAAATGTTTGGAAATTTACTTATGAAAATGTTAAAGATTGTAAGAGGGGGTTACATCTGAACACTTTTGCGAATACCAACATACAGATTTAATTGACTTCTCATATTTCAATATACAATATTAAGTAAAAATAACTGAAATAGTTACACTGCTTTAACGCAGGAGTCTGAAGTGAGCGGATCCATATGCAGCATTTAGACAATGTCAGACAGGCAAGGTTCATACAACAGTGACAGGGGTAATAGAGAATATCCAGAGACGTAAACGACAACCAGGCTGAGGTCGGGGCAGGCAGCAAACAAGTTGGAATAGTCCAGGCAGAGAAGATCAAAGGGGCAGGCAACAAACAATCAACAGGGGAGAACAGTCCAAGGAAATACATGGAAGGAACCACAAAGAGAAAAGAAACCGCTCAGAAATGCAGGCCGGGGAAATACAAGGCGTCGCAATTAGGTGAATGTGTGTGTGACTTAAATAGTCCTCCTGATAGGAACCAGGGGCCTCATGTATCTATGGTGCATACGCCAGATTTCACGCTCATGTTTGGATTTAATAACAATGAAATTAACGTGAGAATGTGTTGGTCCATGGCAACTCCCTGTCTGGCGTACGTCTATTTCTTGTGCGTGTTTGTTCTATGTCCATTGGCGACTCCTATAGGCAATTGTTTTAAATTGCACACTACAAAGTATCGCGCCAACACATAAGAACATTGCTATTAATTTAGAATTGATAAAATGGGTTAATTGACACAATATTTTTATACCAATTATGTGATTTAGAACATATAAGCATTTGCAAATGTTTACAACCCTTAGTTTATGGCAGTGAGTGCGTTTACATGGACCCTCTTAATGCGATCATTATGAGATTTTGGCAGTATTGCGATTAAACTTTACCTCATGTAAACGCAATACTTCGATTATAATAATGCAATTATGCTCATAATCGAAGTAAGCATAATCGTATTAACATAAGAGGCCTACACCGATTTTAATTTTTATTAAATTCATTCACAGTGCGATGTTCAGACCCCACTGCGTTAACTGCATCAGCTAAACTCTCCCACACTTTTTTTTTTTTTTTCTCGTTATTAATTCTGGAGGACAAACTTGCGGATTCTGCGTACGCAGTGTTTCATACATCTGAATTTTTTTGTGCGTATGCACATTTCCAGCTTTGTCCGTCCGCAATGTTTTAGTATTAATTCTTTGCAAGTCTTTGTACATGAGGCCCCAGGTGTGTGCAAACAGTCTTAGGCATGGGGTGTTATGGGAAATGGAGTTTCTGTGATAATGGTGATGTTCTGGATGGAGTGCCCTCTGGAGGGGCTTGTCGGCACCCCAGCTGGAAATCATGACAACAACTTATTACATTAACTGGTAATTTGTAATGTATTACATTTTCAAAGTTACTTTTCCAGCATTTAATATTAATATATTGCTTCCCATATTTTGAGCTGTATATTTACTACCATTCAAAAATTTAGGGTAAGTTTTTTTTTTTTTAAAGAAATTAATACTTTTATTCAGCAAGCATTCATTAAAATAGTTCGAACATGAATTACATGAATGTTCAAAGAAATTCCTATTTCTAAAAATGCTGTTCTTTTAAATTTTACATTCATCAAAGAGTTCTGGAAAAAAAGATGTCATTGTTTCCACAAAAATACTAAACAGCACAACTGTTTAACATTAATAGTACTGAAAAATGACAATATACTGAAGGATCATGCAACACTATATTTTTACTATAGTGAAGAATATATTATACTAAATGCTGCCTACAGTTTTATAAAAATACATTTACCACTATGGTACAATAAATAGTTTAACAGTATGCTACATTTTTGTTGCAAGACCTTTAGGTTGCATGTTTAATTTAGCAGGTGTTGTAGCATGGTGGAATGTTATTCTGAACATGTATTAATCTTAATCTCATTACTTGGTTGTGCAAGTATAGTACTGTATATTTAACCATTTTTTATTCTCTTGTGGCAGTGGGGTGTACTTCCAGGGCACCACAATAGGTATGGCTCCCATCATGAGTATGTGTACCGCTGAGCAGTCAGGAGGCATTGTCATGGTGAGAAATAAACCACTGCACACTCTGTGTCCCATAATTAGCACATTCACACTGAGCTGCACAGCCATCCAGCTGTTTTACACTTTCATGATTTAAAAGCGTTGAAATTTAAAGCGATAGTTCACCCTCTATAATAATTCTCTCATTGATAATCATCTTCATCCCATTCCAAACCTGGTACATGCTTTTTTTTAACATACTATATGGACTTAAGCTTCAGTAAATGCAAAAGATTTGAAAGCCTCAGTCCATTTTCTTTGTAATGAACCTGCAGCTTTTTTGTGGTCTGGATTTGAAATGTCATAAGGGTAAATAAATAATGAGTTTTTCATTTTTGGGTGAACTGTTTCTTCAAGGTATAGGTTGTGTCCCATTCAGCTCAGATACACCAAATCCATTTTTATTTGTGTTTAATTCCAGAAATTTTCAGCCAATCAATAGACAATGTCTCTTGCTTGTTTGCCCTGCACCCACAAGTAATACTATTTTCACCACTGTGCTCCATTTCTAACTTCAGTCATTATTTTTTCATGACTTTTGCCTCAGCAGGTTTGACTACCTGATAGATAGAGAGGGAAGGAGCAAATAAATATATGACATATAAATTATACTAACTAACAAAATTAATTTGACAAAATGTATATATTTTTATTGGTGGTCTCAAGGTTTTAGACTCCAATGTAATGAAATGAAGACTCCAACTACATAGCGGCTGTTTTATCTTGTGTAAAAATGAGTCTAACTAATCCACATGTATAGCAGCTCTTGAAGGTCATGCACAAGTTTATCCTTCTTACTTTTAACCACCCACAAGCTGCCTGTCAGTCAATGCGCCGCTACCTATTCGACCATGTATTGCTGCTTTGCTGCTGTATGGCTAAATAACACACATTTACATTTTTATTAGTATAGATCTATCATCCGAGCCTCTGTAACAAACTGTGCCTCTTAAACAGGGCCTCACAGAGATGAAGTCATTAGCCATAGGTCTGAATTACAAACTATTGTGGCGCTGTATGATAAACGATTTCCATTAACTTCTTAAAGGGATAGTTCACCCAAAATGAAAATTCTGCCAACTATTGCTCACCCTCTTTTGTTGATTATTTATTTCTTCTGTCAAAAGAATGATCATGTTGTCCTTTTCTGTACAATGAAAATGAAAGGTCACTGCAAAAAATGACAAATAAAGCACCAAAAAAGTTATGCTATGTTGCACAAAAATCTCTTTTTCTATAGTACGTTTGTCATTTTTGACATCTTTTACTTCGTTGTATGGAAAACAGCTGCATGTGTGCTCTGCTAAATTTCCATGGGCTGAGGATGAGTAAATGATGACAATATTATATACACTAACTGATGTATTTCTGTATTAGCAGCTGTTTCAGAGCCTTGCATGTCTGTCTTCAATTCACATATATATGACTGAAACTGAATCGGGTTGTGAGTTAAACCAAAACTTATGCATGTTATTATAAGACTGATCAGCTTAAAAACTCTTTACAGTCCTCTTAGTTGGCTCACAAATTGTGTATGAAGATTTAATTCTGTTTGACTTTTGTGGAGAGATAATGTACAAGTCTTACGTGATTATAGATTCAAAAAGTTGGAATGCCTGTGATAAATATGATAGATGTTACAATGTAAAATCTGGAACTAACTTGCCAGAAACCCAAGAGCACTTAAATATGGCTGTTAAGGCACCGTGTTTTGAATGTGACAGCTTGGTAGTGGTTTCTTGGAATAATTAAGTCTGGATTTCCCATGGCATTAACCACCATATTAGTCTGCAATTATAGCCAAAAAGGGGCAAGTCAGTCATACTCAAGATATACGGTATATCAGTGGCACCCTATAGATTTTAAATAAATGAAATGAGGCAGATAAATATCACCCCTGTTGGCTCTGAAAGCTAGATGAGCCTGTCACGTTCCTCGCCCTGCAATCAAGGAAGAAAATGGAATTTTGATGTACAGCAAAATGGAAAAAAAGACAGTCAGGGTATAGTTGTGTGAAAAAATGGCAGCTAAATTAAGAAAAAAAAATCTGCTTCTGGGTTATTAGAGTTGGTTCGCTGGTAACCAGGTCACGTTCATGAGACAGCAGGGAGGTTTTCTTCACCTCAGCTGAAATGGATAATGCTGAAGCTCTGCTTTGTTCTCAGTGAACAGATGATGGAGTAGAAGATAAAGGAAAATAGAATAAGGGCAGTGGTTCTTGTATGTGTGTTTTATGGCGAGGTTGAAAGAGATTTTAAAAGAGAGAGTTTGAAAGAAAAAATATAAAAATTCATAGGAGCATCTACAGAACATCTTCAAGAAATTTAACACAACATCGCTGGTCCTTTCACGTGTCATACATTATTAATCAGATGTTGTGTTTTTTTCCCTGTTTAGTATGAAGAAGTACTGTAATTGAAGAGGGCTGTTTTAAATTAAAACCGTATCCAATTAAATACATCATACAACCATAAATTAATCAAATTGATTGCAAATAATCATATATGTCAATATTTGGAAAAAAGAAAAAAGCCCTGGTATTAAGATTATTTAAACATATAATATTATGTTCAGCAAGTAACAGCTCAATAGAGCTAACTTTTTAATGTCTTTTTATTTTTCTTGCACATTATTTTTAAATAATTAATTGTACTAAATTAAAGTGTTTATCTGACATTCTTAAATTATTTTACTCTGAATGCAAAAGATTCCCTCACAGATTTTGCAATGTGGTCAAGCAAGTTTGCCCCACTGACCTACAGAAAACCACTTTGTTTGAAATGGAACCATACCTGTCATGGCACTTAATAGATTATGAAATCTGCAGTTGATTGCCACTTTGTTCTTGCCAGGTCTGTTCCAATACAGTTGCTGAGCTGCGCTCGAATGTTTTCGCCTTTTGTTTTATGCTTAAAGTGCTGCATAAACTGTGCCTCTTATACATTGCTACACTATTGACAGTGGGCAATGAACTTGAGATTCACTGATATGATGGCACCGTAATTATAGGGGTGTGCAAAAGAATAATATTTCTATATCTTCTGGAATTTTGTCAATAAGGATAATTAGACAGACTCCCCAATCTTTAGATTTTCTTCAAATTCTTGGTTTTGATTGTAGCAGAAACAGAAATTCACTTTTCAATAAGTTTAAATTGATTTTTACCGTAAATGGGCATTTTTACCTTTATGAGACAATTTTTCAAACCTTATTATGTGTATGCACAATGTTTTGTGTCTCAAATGCATAAATATTGTTTTGATGTTGAACATTGAATGCTAACATTTGAAATGAGTTGAGGACAAAAAAGGGAAAATATACTTTAAATATAAAATTGCCAGCAGGTTGCGCCGAAACACTACATGAGTGAGTCACTGAGTCATTCACTCAACCAATTTGTTCAAATAGCTAATTGATTCAGAAACAAAGTAGTCTTTTGCTGCTCAGAAATTCAAAACAAATCTACTATCTTTATCGAAAAAAGCCAACAAAAACAAGATCTGTTGTGTCTAAAATGTAAGTCACTTAATATTAACTAAACAATGGCGTGAAAGTTTGAACCCTGTGCTTGCTCCGCTTTGTTTGGTTTCTGCGATATATTTGATAATGTCAAATCTCATATGGACAACTTCTACAAAATTATCATATATGATATGTAAATGACACACCCCTACTTAAGTTAGTTGTTTTGTTTTTGTTATCAAATTAGTCAAACATTTGGATTCTAATCCTCCTCCTAAGACCAGTATCTTTTTAGTGTGACAGTTTTGAGTTTTCAAAGTTATAGACATCAAAAAACTGCAAAAATAGATACAGCATAAGTAGGTTAAGATATCATAAGACATCCTGTTGTTTCCTAGGACCATTCAGACAATCCTCTGGGAGCTGCTGTGACCTTGGCTCATGAGTTGGGCCATAACTTTGGAATGAACCACGACACACCAGAGCGAGGATGTGGCTGTAGGATGACTGTAGATCGAGGTGGCTGCATCATGACCCCTTCTACAGGGTGAGTACGTGCAATAGAAATTCTTTGAAATTCTTCTGGTCTTTGAAAACCTCCTATTGTACTCATGAGCGGAGTACCCTGTCTGGATTTGATTTATTATTGCACTGCAGACGTATCACTCTATGGCTCAATTAGTCTCCAACGAGCCCTATTATCTGGGGAACGGACAAATCAAGCTCTCATCATTCATGTACACAAGAGAATAATCAGCCGTTTACCTGCATCTTATTGACCAGAGGTTAATTAGCCGTCTCTCAGTGATGAATTTCTACTACATAGTCATACGTCACTACTGATGCGAGTCTCGGATCGAAACTCAAAAGCTTGTAGATAGACGGAAGGCTTGCTTGTTCCACTTAGAAATTTGGATTTCAGACATTTAGCCATCACCTGGCTTCTCGTGATAACGTGTTTGTGGGTAATATTTTTCGGCATGCAGCTGGTCTCGGACATGGGTAAACACCAGGTTGATAAGGTGAGGCTGGCTCATAATGGGAAATTTCCTCTCCTTACACTTTGCAGTTTGGTCAGTTTGCCTTATCAGACGATGAGCCAGAGAGTCACCTGGGATGGGGTCTTTAGATGTGCCGGTGGAGTAGGAGAATTGAGTGTGAATCTGCTGTCTTTGCTTGCTTGGTTCTGTGTGGCCAATGGCAGACACAACACTGATTGGCTAATGGCTTTAAGACATTGCGTAGTTGCAAACCTTTTACTAGTCCATTTGACTTTTCATTTCGTCCGTTCATTAAGAGCCCAAAATAATAACAATTTTTACTATGAAATAGTTAAACATTTGCTATTTATTTTTTTGTGCAAAACAGTGTGCAATATACAACTTGTCTACCAAATGCTAACCAGCTAAATGTTTTAGGATCTTTTTCATTTATTTGATCAGAAATTCTGTTGTGTGTTGTAATATTGTCAAATTTGATTACAATTTAAAATAACAGTTTTCTATTTTAGTGTATTTTTAAATTGTATTTATTCCCATCATGTAAAGCTGAATTTAGCCATCGCTTACCATTTTCAGTGTCAAATTATATTTATGTAGAAACCACGGTGCTCACGATAGGTTGATGAGTAGAAAGTTCAAAAGAACTGCTTTTTTTTAAATATTATATTAAAATATTTTTTGTAGCATTTCAAATGTCTTTTACTGCAGCTTCTGGTCAATGTAACATTACCTTGTTGAATAAAAACAGTAGTATGTGGAGATTTTCAATTCAATTCAATTTTTTGTTAGGTATGAGTTATAAAGGCAATTCAGTTTAAATATAAATCAAATTTTATATTTAAAAAAAAATAGTGTATCCTTAAAATGCAGCATTCTTGGTAGCAAGATGAAAACAGATCTACTATATGCAATTACCTTCTAGTGCTCTTGAGATATTCCAGAATCAGAATAGTGGCACTTGTGCGTTCAATCTAAAGAAAGGCTGAGGTTTACAGTTTCACTCGTATCGCACAAGTCACTCACCAGGAATCATCTGTCCACTTTCAGCTGTGACCGGTTTGCAATCTCTCTGCTGTGGCTGTCTTATCTTATAGTGGGGATATTTTTGTTGGACCGCTGCTCGACCCTGGATGACGGCCATAATAAACAGCAGGACCGTATTCTCCCATTATTTGCTCAGATGACAACAAGACATGCTGGGAAGAAACCTCTCTGGGCTTTTTAAAGCTACCTTAGGGGAAAAGTCAGTAGAGCTGTTTTGTCATCTATTTTAGCCAAAGGTACCGTGGGGAAGTTGACATCATTTTTACTTTTTTCTTTAAAGATTCATAGCTCTAAATTCTCCAGCAGCGTAATGGATGAATACTTAAAAGGACGTGGTACTTCTGTAAAAAGAAGGTGCTTTTAAAAGAATGCTGGAGTGCTAAAGCTTGTCCCCACTTTTCAAAATAGCTCCTCACACATTGTTCGTGGCGGCGTCATTGAGGGGTTTTAAGGTCACAGTTTAGCTGAATTTTGGTGTCTGTATCTGATAGGTTAATGTAGGGTTTGTCAAAGCATTTGTTTTGCATTGTTTTAGGGGCAGTGCACATGAGTTTGTTGTATCAGAGAAGCTGTGTACTATTGCAGAGTCAGGAAAATCCTGGCCTATTTTTCTCTTCCCATGGGAGAATCGCAGACTTCCTTAGTTTATCCAACCCTAAAGGCCGAAATTCACGGACACACGCGGCCTCAAAGTAACAAAAACAGATCTACTATATGCAAATATACTATAAAGCATGCGTAGTCTAAAAAAAACACTTTCTTAATCAATGTTTTGTTCTAGTTTTAAGAATTTTAAGATTTAAATGCTACACACTAGATAAATTGATATATACACTACCGTTAAGAAAATTTGGTGTAAGTAAGATGTTTTGTTTTTGTTGAGGAAATTAATACTTTTATTCAACAAGGATGTATTTATTTCATAAAAAAGTAAACGTCAACGAAATCGTTGAGCAAATAAGTTAAAATAAATGCATTTTATAAGAAATTAATAAAAGTGTTTTGTGACCTTGCATGAATGTCAACCTGTTGTTGGGGACTCCCATAACCCAAATATGAACCTTTCATTACCCACAACAGGGACACTTAAAGGATAAGATAATTGTACTGGAAAATTTGAGATAAATACAGATAAAGACTCATTATTTGCAGATACAAATATACACAAACAGATGCAGATATAAAAAAACATTCTTATTATTTAATTTTCACCATGTGTTTGATTCTTTGTTTCCATGCTGTTTTGACTACCTAAATAAACCTCCTGTAAGTTGGCTCTAACAAAGCACACAATCTGGCTCTGATTTATTCAGTTCCTCAAAACTCTTTTCCTGCTCTTGCTGGATGTGCTGCACTGTTCTTACTCTGAAAGGATCTATTTTAAAGTTCAAACATGAGAAATTCATGATCTTGCACGCAGCGTTTTTTTCTCTTTTTGACAGCTGCTGCGAGCTTTCAGCCACAGTATCCTATCTGCAGCATCGAACGAACAATACCATACAGTCTGAGAGATTCAGAGCTGGAAACTCAGCAGAATTGCAAAAACAATTGCAAATGAGAATGAATAAGATGAACTGACAGACAGGACAAAAAGACAAAACAAAGAATGATGCAGAGACAAAAATAGAAATTAAGAGAGCAGGCTAAAGAACTATCATAACTTGAGCATAAACAGGAAATTACTGTCTGCTTCTTAAGGTTTTCAGTCAATACAATTGCCAACATTTGCGCCAAACAACAGCTTGAGGAAGCAAAAATGCACTTGTTTGAAAACAAATGGAGGAAATTGCATTGCCATGTACGGCCCCCTTAAGAAGAAGTCTTTTAAATTAAAAAGTGAACATGTTTTAAGTATAAATCCAATTTTAAAACCAAAATATTCAGTGTGGATTCTATTAAAGCCTGTTTCTGCCACTGAAAAAAAAAAGTTATTGCATTTTTATTTCACAATTCTGATTTTCTGACTGCAATTTGGAGATATATAGGAGAGTCAGTTACCCTTTCAGTCGAATCACTTTGACATTACAGATGGGAAGATGATTATTGGCGTGCACTGATTGCACTCAGGTGCACCTTATCACTGCGTGAGTATAAGAGGGCACAAGCGGAGTGCACATGCAGCTTTTCGCTTCAGAGAAGGAGTTCCCGCGATTCCTGCTCTCTCTTCTGACAGCGTTTCTGGGTGGCTGTCAGAGGATCCTGCTGGCTGGTGGCCTTTTTCAAGGCCGGCTGTGCCAGTCATCTGCAGTGAGCATAGACCTCTGAGTGCACGGAGTTGCCACGTTAGGTCTTCCCTGGGCAACCAGGAGGAAAGAGCAATTTTAGATAACAATCTGGCCGTGCGCTTCTGGGTGTGGAAGTTTCCTCACCTCTTCGGAATTCTGCGCTCCCCCCATAACAGGGCCGAGTGTGTCCTTCAGGGCACCCTGAGAGGCAGAGATGTCTTCTGCGCCATCAAAGGGTGAGTCCGATGGCGAGGCTGGTTCCGTTCCAGGTAGGTGTTGCACCGCCGCATCCGTCCCGTCTGCTGCGGATGCCGAGCTGTCGGACATGCTCCTCCGCGCCGTGGCAGGAATCGTCTGGAGGAGCCCCGTGTACCCCCAGCCGACCCTTTGCGGCTGGATGATTGGTTTCTGGGGGCCAGAGATGCGCCAGTTCCTTTCTTCCCAGAGGTGTACAAAGAGCTGACCAGGTTGTGGCAAGCCCCTTACTCGTCACGCCTGTGCCGAAGCATTTCAGCCCTCACCACACTGGATGGCGATGCAGTCAGGGGGTATGAGGTGGTCCCTCAGGTGGAGCATGCTGTTGCAGTACATCTGTGCCCACGCAGTGCCTCTTCCTGGCGGGGCCAGGCCTGGCTACCATCCAAGGTGTGTAAGCTCTCGTCCGCCTTGTCTGCCCTTAAACCAGGGAAGAGCTGTGCCTTTTAGGAAACATCCTTTGCGTTGGCACGGCGCCTCTCTAGCAGATATCTGTAGGGCTGGGCGACCTGAGCACAATCAGTACATAACCTAGACGTTATAATGTCAGAATTGCGAGATATAAAGTCAGAATTTTAAGATACAGTATAAGCTTTCAATTGGGAGTTCTAATTCAGAATTGAGAGTTATAATGTCAGAATTGTGAGATATAAAGTCAAAATTGAGAGTTCAGAACATATTAGTCTTTTTTCTACTCAAAATTGGACTTTATAACTGCGAGTTTATATCTCAGAATTCTGAGAAAAAAGTCAAAATTGCAACTTATATATTATATATTTTATATTATATATATTTCATCCCAATTCATTTATAAAGCACTTTACAACCATTCATCAGTGGACCAAAGTGCTGAATATTACACAATTGTGAGTTATAAAGTCGCAACTTTATAACTTGCATTTGCGGAATGAAACAGTAAATGCAAAACTTGAAATTGCTGACTGATGCAACAAGGGATGCAACCAAGATGACTGCAAGGTGGACTAACTTTCTGTTGAAAGGCACCAAAGTACAAGCACAGCACATATCTTAGCTGGAGGTGTAAGGCTCTCAGCAGGAGGTTAAACGTTGTGATTTCACTTCTTACCTCACACAATCTCTGCCTGTATCTTGACTACAAAGCAGATGAGGAAAAACGTTTTCCAATAATATTAAGCATGTCAGATGGCCTTTTGGAAAGAGCACATCAGATGCTATCACTTAATGGATATCGCTTTCACCTTTTATTGAAGCGGCCACACACTGAATCCCAAACGGCGGTGTTATCTTCTAAAAGACAGGCAGCACAATAGAGCCAGACTTCGAATCAGTTTGCGTCGCCGGAGGAGGCTGATTAAACAGACATTAATTTCCTCATTCCGCACCTATTGCTGATAGAATAACAGCTCTAATAGAGCACACATTTAGAATGGCGGTTTGAATGACGTTGAATTGCAGCTTTTTTCCTACCACTGTCTAAACTGTCCGGGCAGGTTAATGCAGATGATTGTGGATACACACACAAAGTGAAAATGTTTAAATATTTATGTCATTTACAAGTAATGGATTCAGTGAAGGCTCTTAGGGAAAAAAGTGCCTACGGTGACATTTTTGCAAAATATGTTGCTTCTTACATGTTTCACAACGCTTTCAAAGTGAATTGTCCAGTAAGTGGCACTTTATCCTAAACAGATGAAAATGAATCTGGCAAATCTTTTGTTACTTTAGTTGTTTACATATTGCGACTGATAGTGTTGACAAAAGCTAACATCACATAAATATCTGACTGTAAAAATACCATGGATGTAGTGCCTCTAGCGGCCAGTCGATGAGTTGAAGTTTTAGTCACTTCCGTGCTGGTTTCACTTAAAAGAGGGGGAGGTTGCCTCTTAAAAATGCATTTACTGAAGCAACCGTGCCGTTTTAGTTTGGTTCTTTAAACTGTTTTTTCTTTGTTTTGTGGGATGTTGTACCTACAGAGCAATGAGGAGAGATGTCAGAAAAGCTGGTTATGTGATGCAAATGTCAAAATGGTTTCCCATATAAGGAATTTGTGCTCTGCATTTAACCCATCCAAGTGCATACACACAGCAGTGAGAAGTGAACAACCACACACACTCAGAGCAGTGGGCAGCCATTGCTGCAGTGCCCAGGGAGCAGTTGGGCCTTGCTCAAGGGTCTCACCTCAGTCGTGGTACGAGAGCTGGTTATTCACTAACCCCACCCACAATTCCTACCAGACCTGGGACAACCCACAACCTTTGGGTTACAAGTCCAACTCCCTATCCATTAGGCCATGACTGCCCCCTAAATGTTTTGTATGAAGTCATAACATAATACCATTCAAGGAACCTTTGGAAAAGATAAGTCTTCATTATTCAATAACCTGCTTCTGTAATTATATTTTGTGCAAATATGAATAAAAAAATTTTTTTTACTGTCCCAACTGTTTATTTGAGCTGCAAACTGTTGGAAACAGCTGATATTGTAGGTATGTTTATGGAGCTTTGCAAAAAAAAAGTTTTTCCAATCAGCCTGTGTTGAATAGGTTTTCTGAGTGTTTCTTTAAACACTTTGTCATGCATGGGTGTGTGTATTATGATATCAGATGTCGTCATGGTTTGACCGGGAACCAGGCTGCTCTGACATCTCCCAAAATGAAATCGGAGCGTTTGGAATTCTGTGGCGTACTGTAGAGAGGTTCACACTAACAGTGTCCAGAAGATAGCTTAGGAATCAGGAATGCTCTGTTGTTTCCAGGAATACTTGGGTAACATGCAAGCTCAGCTGAAACAATACTCATCAGGGTGTGTTTCTGCGTGTGTGAACACCCTCCATAATCTAAAATAACATCCTAGCCATATGCATCTAGTTGGACCTCAAGTTCACTTCCAGTCAAAAGAAACAGGTTTGAGATCTTAAGTTGATCGGTTTAAGTTAGATATTTGACATTGGGTTCTTAAAATGTCCTAAAAGCAAAATCCTGTCCATACTGGAGAGTCAACACATATAATGTTCTTTCTTCATCAGAACACAAAAGGATTTTTAAAAATGTTTTTCAGAAGAACTAAGATGGATGTCATAGTTTTAGCCTCAAATATTGCACTTTTATGATAAATCTGTGGTGCTTTGTTTTGTTTTTTGAAGCTTGAAAGCCTCAGTCTAAAACAATTTACTGTAATTGCATTCAAAAGGAACTCGTACATTCTTAAAAATTCCTCTTTTTGTGTTAAACAGAAGAAAATGGCTCATACAGGTTTGGAACGACATGACACCCTCATGAATGATGACAGAATTTCTTTTTTAAATGAATTATCCATTTATCTACCATCTGACCAGCCTGCTAGTCTTTTAATTTCTTGCATTTCTCTCCAATTTACTTGTTTTCAGCATTTAGCTCTTGTGTTTTGCTCAGTGCAGTGCTGAAGCTGGTTGCGTCAGGGCTTTTCTCACCCTTGCCCTGTAATTTAAAGATCTCTAAAGCACAGCAGGTGCACTGGCCTCAGATCACAGTTGCCAACAGCACGAGCAAGATTGATTAGAGCCATTGGTTTTCTGCAAACACTCAACATCTCACTGTTTCACAAATATATCAAAATGTTTAAGCATACTCATTTTGGAGAGGACAGCAGGCGTGTAATTTCAGAATAATTTACATCGTAATCAGCATCTGGGTTCATTGTGGTGCTCAATAGTCTTGGAAAAGATGTGGTTTCACTTAGCGAGAATTATGAAGCAGATGCTTAATGATAGCAGTTAAAGTTTCAGATGCAAGCAGATCTTTGAGTTAAGAAAAGAGGCTTTGACAGGGTAGACTGCAGGAGTTCTCTGTGGATTTTTGTGAATCTGCGGCTGTGATTTACTGGGGTAAAGAAGAAAAGTGCCATTCTGGCAGGAAGGATTTGTTGTTTGCTTGAATTTGAATTGATAAGGAGGGCTTTAGGGGTCGGGTAGATGCTGGGAACAGAGCAAATCGTTTGGCAGTATTGAAAGTTGAGTAAAGACAAAAATGGCGCAAAGCTTTGAGCACACTATGTAAATACAAACATGCGTTTACTTGTGTTTTTATGCATGGCTGTATCTGTGCTCACTCTTATCCCAAAAGCACTTTTTGAGAGTGGTCTGGCACACAAATGTCATGCTCATGTGTGCTTCAAACCATCTCTGCATGCCAGGCCATACAAACCAATCTGGCTTTTGCATCCGCCATTCTTCCCCACGCCAAGTCCGCTTAACCCACTTGACCTGATGCCAACTTCTCCCAGCTTAGCCTGTGCCATTCCAAGCTCTCTGTTCCCAATGCCAATCCCTCTTTAAACCGAAGTCATTTCCACTGTTGCATTACTATTCTAGCCCTCGCTGCTCCAAACGGCTCATTGCACAAACTACAGCACCGCTTAAATGTCATTTTTGGATCATTAGTTTTTTCTTAGGGTGTTTAAGATACAGTATGTGTCGCTTCTATTTGCAAATGTCATGACTTTTACTTCCAGACGCCCCTACTGATTGGTCTCTTTCAACTGTAATCCCTTTAAAGGCTGCATTAAAACTCGCATGCGCTTGATTGTGCCCCAGCTTACTGCTACACTGCTGGCATCTGTGAGATTTGCAGAAGACCAGGGGATCTTTGCAAATCAGTGTTTTGGGGCTAAATTGCTTGTTTCTGTTTTATTGTCACCAAACTGACTTTGTTGATTCGCAATAACACATTGAAGTCTCAATAGAGTTCTATCTGTTTCTTTTGTAGCTGAGTTATGTGCAGTTTGTGCGGTCTTATGATAAATATAGGACCTCAGTTGTTTCTCTTTGACTAGGTTTTTTCAAAATGAGGTCTGATGGGGGTTATCAATGCGGATAGCATGTTTAACACAATCAGTTAAAGTTTCTTACATGCATTTTCAAAACTTTGACTTTTTCCCCAAAAAAACTTTGCACACAAATCCAAGAATTGCACACGCAAAATGCTAAATATCATCCTCATATCTCTTCCAAAATGAAGCACTGCATTCAAAACATCAAACATATCTCATAAGCAAACATTTGTGAACACCTTTGCTGTAATATTAATTCTTGTTTTCTAGATTTTTTGTGTTACATAGAGAATTGTGTGTTGTGTTTTGCAAAACATGAGAATTAGTTGAGAATAAGTGTATGGTTTTGCAGATTTGGTGTATGTTCTGGTGTTTTAGTGTCAGGTTTTAGAAATTGCGTGACAAGTGTGTGTACGCAGTTGAAAATACACACATCAATCCATAAATAAATAAATAATAGCATAAAATCAGATTTAGCAAGATACCAAAGTTTCTTATAAGATTCTATTGTTATTATTGTTATTATTAATAATAAAAATACAAATAATATAATTATTTAATAAATGTAATGTTAATTTAAATAAATAAATAATAAGATATAATAATAATAATAATATAAATCAGATTAAGCAAGATACCAAAGTTTCTGATAAGAATTCATTATTTTATGATTTAATTTATTGTTGATTGATTGATTGATTTTTTTGGATGCTCTTAGCTGTGTCATCAGCAGTAATTTTATGTCATCGGTTGTCTCGTTGTCTGCTTTAGACATTTTAAGTGAAACATATGAGACAAAGTGAACAATTCAATAAAACCAATGAGTGATATGTTATAGTCCGGGGTGTTGTGTTTTTAGGGAGGGTGGAGTGAGGACACAGGGTGAAGTATGAGGACAGACTCAGAAACCCCCCTCATAGGAGTCCGGAGTCCACCTCCATGCGCTTGGCTTCCACCGCAAAACCCCAAACAAGCGGTCACTTACCCCCAGGGAGCGCAGATGTTCCCGGCAAACAGTTTCTCCTCCCCACACCTCCCTCCATCCTTCCCTCCTGTTTTCCTCTCTTTCATCTGCAGAGTTTATTTTGCTGTACTGGCACCGCTGACAGAATGGCTTCTTGTCTGAGCCATGGATGTTTGATTCAGGCCTATGTTCCTGTGTTTGCTCGCTGAAGGTGAGCGCTGAGGTTGTCTTTGATGAGCACGGGTGGCGGGGAAGCAGCAGTCGGTCCCGGCGGACAGAACTGAGGTGTTAAAAGCAAGAGAGTTCATCAGCAAACTCTTCAAAGGCTCCTGGTCAAGGGTGCATGAAAACGAGATGGATGTGACGTGTGTGGCTGCATACGTCTGTTTGACAAATGTTTTTGATGTGGAAGAAAGATTGTGGCATTAGCTGGGAAATATTATTCAGCACTGAAGAGCTTGGTAGGGATGAGTATCCACTCTGTTGAATAAAACAATATGAGTACTTTGTTTTTTGCAGCATGTTATGTTTTAGATGCTAGAGTTTTGTTGTCCCTATCAGGCTGCTTCACTAACTTAACCAGCAGGAAATACTTGGTCAATCAGCATCATAGTCAAGAAAGCAGTTAAGTAAGTTTCAAAACCAGCATAAATACATTTTTGTTTTATATATATATATATATATATATATGTGTGTGTGTGTGAGTGTGTATAATTTATTAAAATAATTAAGA